>CAUYQG010160580.1:0-17116 GCA_963574415.1 Tarsius wallacei | reverse complement strand
TACTTTCTAAATAAATTATATTTTCCAATGTAAAATAATAAAAAGAAAATACATTTTAAGCAACATTATCTGAAAAAAGATCAAAATTACTTTTTATTCTTTCTTTAGAGAACATTATAAAAGCACTGTCAAAGTCAAAATAAAAATATACAAGAAAAAATTATTACGAAAGTATGTCAGAAAGTTAAATATTTTGTAAAATAATTTTACATTGCTTCCTGAATTTGGTGACTAAAACTTTGAGTTGATTATGAGTTCTTCCCATTTCTAAGTTCACATTGTTATTTTCATTATTTAGTTTGTAATTTTGTGCCCTACTTTCAAAGCAGACCCCTGAAATTCTATAATTTAGGTGTGCAAAAGCTCAATAACTTTAATAGATGCCATTTTTACAAGTTGTTATCATATGCCGGTCATCATTGAGAAGTTATTGCATGCATTATTGCATTGGATTTTCCTACTATCCCTATGGAGGAGGTGCTATCATTTTAATTTTCAAGATGAAGAACTAAGGTTTATAGATTTGGCCTAAGTTCATAGAGCTGGTACACAGAAGAACTGAAGTTCACACCTGGGAAGATTTCCGCTTCCAGCTGAGAAGTGGAAGATAGCAGAAAACTACTATTCCTGTTGAAACTACTTGGGGGAGACTCCCAAATATTACATAAATAACACATTTTTAAAAATTTATCAGAGGAGAAGGCAGCAGGGCAGCAGTGACGGCTGTGGTGGCCACAGTCCAGGTCTTGGCTTGGGCCCCAACTTCAATACTCCAACATGGTGATGCTTGTTGAGCTGCTGGTGCTCCTGGCCACCCTCCTGACCACAACCTTGGGCTACTCTGTCAGCATCCTCATGCATGCAGAGCAGTGTTTCTTTGAGTGGGTCACCTTGGGCACCAAGATAAGTGGCTTTCTGGACACTGATGTGGGGATTACAGGACCTGATAATAAAGAAATTTATAAAGGAGACCAAGAGTCCAGTATGCAGTACACATTTGCTGCTCACGTGTATGGAATATGTAAGTTTCATTTTAGTGACAGGATGTCCATCATGACTCCAAAGATAATGATGCTCACCATTGATATTGGGGATGTTCCAAAAGGACAATACATGGAAACAAAAACTCACCAGAAGAAGCTAGAAGAAATGATCAATGAGTTAGCAGTGTAAAGCACAAGCAGGAGTACACGGAAGTTTGGGAGAGGATACATAGAGCCACAAACAACACAGAAGCAGAGAGGCCCTTTGGTTCTTCTTTGAAACTCTTGTGCTAGTTGACATGACATTGGGACAGATCTACTACCTGAAGAAATTTTTTGAAGTCCAGAGGGTTGTATGTTTTTTTTTTTGTTTGTTTGTTTGTTTTTTGTTTTTTTGAGTTGGTGTCTCACTCAGTCGCCCAGTCTGGAGTGCAGTGGCACGCTCATGGTCACCCCAGCGTTGACCTGCTGGGTTCAGGCAATCCTTCCACCTCAGCCTTCCAAGTAGCCAGAACTACAGGCACGTGTTACCATGCCTTGCTAATTTTTGATTTATTGTAGAGACAAGGTCTTGCCAAGTTGCCCAGACTGGTATCAAACCCGCCAGCTCAGATAATCCTTTCACCTTGGCCTCCCAAAGTGCTGGGATTACAGGCTTGAACCACCATGCCTGGCCCCCCCGGAGGGTTGTTTAAAAAACCTTTTCCTGATGATCCCAAATTCATAACTTGCTGCTTACCAAACACCTTGGCCATAATGTTATTAGCCTCTACATTTTTACTATCTGAACTTTAAGTTCACAGCTTATGTTTCTTTGTGATTAATAGGTATTGGGGAGAAGATATATTTTTGGAAAGTTATAGTGAAAATTTGACAGTTGATAGGCATAATTTCTTTTTTGAATGCTGCCTTCATTGTATAGATTCCTCCATAATTCAAACACTGTAAATGACGTGTAGGAGTACAGTCTTCTTTTCCTTTTGTTTTCATGGTAAAATGCAGTTTGTTCAGAAAGTCAGCACAAAGCCTGATAATACTTTACTAAGATGAGTGCATTCTTTGGATTCTCTCATCCTGCAGTTCAAGTCATTAAAGATTCATTTTGTTGAGTCCTTATGAGAAATAACAGTATGAATCTTGACATTTTCTACTCATCCTAATGTCAGAGCTCTTTGACTTTGGAGCAGTCTAAGTACTTTTATAATTTGTTACCTTGTTTTTGCTTTAAAGATAAAACTTGGCCCAACACACATTTTCACCCATAAATCTTTACATTGGGCCTTATGACTCAATCACCTTCACTTAAATTGATGACATAAGCTTCTAATAGCCATTATTTTGGTTTCTGCCTAACCTAGTAAAACATGTTTTTTAACGCCAGTTCTCTGGGTGTCTCAGTGAATAGCAGCTTTTTTTCTTTCCATGCTGGCACATACAGTTTCTCCACTTTTGGCACATAGGAAGTACTTATTCACTTAATGGGAAAAATCTGGATTTCTTATGCCAATGGATTAAAGCTTCTTGAATTTCATTGCAGTGATGTACAGCCACTATTTTAGTTTTGATCAGTGGCCTTTGAGCCACTGTTTAACTAGGGCACTGAAAATCAGTGTCAGCACAAGAGTTTTTGTTTTTATTTCTGTTCTCTTGGGTCTCTCTTTTTGGTACATGTGAATTTTGTTTTGTATAAAATGAAGTGAGTTTCTCTTGGTCTCTGATGATGGGTTTAAAATTAAAGAAGCATCTGGTTTTGGTGTGGGAATGATTGAGGAATTGTGACTGATATATTTTAGTTACTTGTACATTTATTTTAGATCTTCGCAAGGGGAAACTATAGGTAACGAGTTTTAAATTTGTTACAGGTTTTCACATTCAGGATAAACAATTTTTCAACCTTGGATTAAAATACTTGCAACAGTTTATGGATAAGGTGATTGTTTCACCATAGGACAACTGTTGCATGTCCTGTGTGTGTGTGTGTGTGTGTGTGTGTGTGAACATTTCAAAATTGAATTAAGAGATGTAAATTTAAAATTGGTTGGTAGGCCTGGTGCAGTGGCTCAAGCCTGTCATCCCAGCATTTTGGGAGGCTGAGGTGAGAGGATTGCCTGAGCACACAGGTTCGAGAACAGCCTGGGCAACTTGATGAGACCTCAACTCTACAATAAGTCAAAAAATTAGCTGGGCATGGCAATGTGCACCTGTAATTCCAGCTACTTGGAAGGCTGGGGCAGAAGGATCACCTGAGCCCAGCAGGTCGTCACTGGGGTGTCCGTGAGTATGCATGCCACTGCACTCCAGCCTGCATGAGGGAGTGAGACTCCAACTCAAAACAAAAAACAAAAAAACTGGTTGGGTATCCAACACGCCCTAGGTTCAGTAAATAAACAATTCTTTTTTAAAACAAGACAAAAAGTTATCAGAACTGTATGGAACATAGGAATGTAGAATAATTAAATTCAGGACAGAAAGCAGTCTTTCCTAGGTGAGTAGAATTGTGCTGCATTCTCCACTGAGAGCATTTTTTGAGTCTACACGCAGGCTGGGGATAAAGCTTGTAATAGGTACAGAGATTCTTCTGAGTAAAAGAAAAAAAGTATAACTTTTCACATCCACATAGGCTTGCTTGAGAAAATAGAATCTGCAGGTGGCCCAAATGCTAGGCTGATATTTTCCATAGGATCTGCTAAGTGCTGCAGTAGGAGGGAAATTTGAGGCAGGACCAGGGAACCCAGAGTGAAATCTCACGAATTCTTGCATTGCTTAGAAGTCAAAGCAGTACATATATTGTTTATCATACCTAGTTCATTTTGATTGATGTGCAATAATTCATCATGTGACCATAAATCATTTTCTTTTCACCCATTTGGATGGATTCTGATTTCTGGCTATCTCAAGAAGCATCACTATGAAAATAGAGGTAATGTTTCCTGGAAAAGCAGAAAATAGGTGGCGATGGAGATTTTGGAATGAATCAGTGCCTACTTCTTTGCACTTTTTCTAGTCAGAGAAGGCAAACATATCTGGAAAGATACACTTGTCTACTCTGTATTTTTTTCTTAAATTAGTTGGTGCCTTTAATGTGTGGAACATATTCTTTTAAATGTGTTGACAGTCAAAGAGAAAGTGCATCTGAAATAAAAATTATTTTTTCAAGTATTAGAAGTAAACAAGATGCCAACGTCTCTGTAAGACAGGAGGAGAGTAGAACAAAAAAAAAGTAGAAAGAGAAATGCATATATATGGAAAATAAAAGAGTTTTACAGAATTACAGATAAGGATAGGAGCAGAGAGTGTACTCTTGTGTTGAATGATGGAAGCTAAAACTTCAACTTATAGCTCATTTGCCTTCTTGCTTTCCTCTTTTTTTTTTTCCTGAGACAAGGTTATAGGCTGCAGTGCAGTAGCACGATCCTAGCTCACTGTAGCCTTGACCTCTTGGGCTCAAGTGATCCTTTCACCTCAGCCTCCTGAGTAGCTGAGACTTTAGGTGTGTACCACCACACCCAGTTAATGTTTTTTATTTTTATTTTTTTGTAGGGATGAGGTCTTGCTATGTTGCCCTGGCTGGTCTTGAACTCCTAGGCTCAAGCAGTTCTCCTGCCCAGCCTTCTGAAAGTGCTGGGATTATAGGCTGATCCACCATGCCCGGTCTAACTTTCTTTTTTTTTTAAAAAAAAAAAAATTATTTTAAAGATGTAGGATACAATTCAGGGTTAGGTATAAAAATAGTCATTGTACAGGTAAAGTTTGGACCTCACTTTGGTCCCCACTTCACCTTGTTTAAGATCAGGTACCCTTATTGATGAAGTTTGCCTCTCCCCTCTCCCTGCAGTTTCTCACTACTGCCAATCTCTTTCTTGTAGTATGATAATTGTTGAGTTCGCTTATGAGTGAGAACATGTGGTACTCAGTTCTTTGTTTCTGTGATAGATCACTGAGTATTATAGACTCTAAATTCATCCAAGTTGCTGCAAAGTTCATAATTTTGTCCTGTGATATATTCCATCATGTATGTGTACCACATTTTTTTATCCAGTCCTCTTTTGTTGGGCAGCATGGTTACTTCCATGTTTTTGCTATTGTGAATAATACTGCAAATAAACATGCATGCGCAGGTATCCTTTTTATAGAGTGATTTAAGTTCCTCCAGTTATATCCCAGAACGGAGATTGCTGGGTCATATGGAAGGCCGATTTTTAGATCTTTTAGGAATCGCCAAACTGTTTCCCACAGAGGTTGTATTAGTTTACACTCCCACCTACAGTGTAGAAGTGTTCCCTTTTTGCCACATACTCTCTAGAATCATTTGTTCTTTGGGTTATTGATGATGGCCATCCTGACTGGAGTTAGGTGGTGTCTCAGTGTGATTTTGATTTGCATTGCTTTGATGACTAGTGAGGCTGAGCATTTTTTCATGTATATGTTGGCTGCTCATATGTCTTCTTTTGAAAAATGTCTATTCATATCTTTTGTCCACTTTGTAATAAGGCTGTTTATTTCTTTTAAGCACGTTTGAGTTCCTTACATATCCTAGATGTTAGGACTTTGTCAAATATACAGTCAGCAGATATTTTTCCCCATTCTGTGGGCTGTCTCCCTGCTCTCTTGATGATTTCTTTTGCTTTGCAGAAGCTTTTCAATTTGATGAGGTCCCACTTGTCTATCTTATCTCTTATGGTATGGACATTTGGGGTTTTGATGAGGAATTCTTTGCCAGTTCCAAATTCAATAAGGGTGTCTCCTGCATTTTCCAAGTGTGAGGTATCACACTTCCAGACTTTATACTTGATTATAAGGCTACAATAATCAAAACAGCCTGGTCTTGGTAAAAATAACTGGTATACAGACCAATGGAACAGGATAGAGATTCTGGAAGCAAACCCTCCATCTCTCAAGCAACTCATCTTCGACAAAACCTCCACTAACAACCACTGGGGATAGGAGAACTTATTCAGTAAATGATGTTTGGAAAACTGGCTGACCACATGCAGAAGATTAAAACAAGACCTACCTAACACCATACACAAAAATCAACTCTAAATGAATCAAAGACCTAAATGCAAAACCTCAAATTAACTTTCTTTTTAAAATGACTTATTTTATGATGTATATACCCAAATAATTTACTATTAATTCCTATCCAATTTGTACTCATACTGTCTAGTCCTAACCTGCTCTTGTCCAATCCTAAAATGTCAGATCCCAGAGAAAACTGTAAAGATTAATTTTTTAGGGTTTCCCTTTACATATGAGAAAGACGGAACTCCACAAAAGAACATGTCTTGAAGAGAGGCCACAGACTTGTTTTCTGTTTTCCTCTCAGCTCCTATATACCTCTCTAGTTCCAGCTGTTGTGCTCTTTATTGCAGTATTTCTTCTCAGTAGGATATCTACATAAAGAATTGCTGTTGCTTTATTAATTTTATATTATATTACATTTAACCTTGTTTTCTCTTCTTCTTCTTCTGGTCCTAAGTATGATGCACTCTTGAACAATGGAGTAGAGCCATATGTTCTTGTTGCTTTTATTAGGAGGAGTTATCTGGAGTTCAAACAAAAAGATATACAAATGAAATTATAAAATCTAAGGATGCAAATATACTTGAAAGATCTTCTAGACTTTCATGTTAAAGATGGAAAAACTGAGTCTCAGAGAGTTCCAATATCTTGGCCAAGTTCGCCTAGATGATAAGAGTTAACAGCTTGGGTTAGAATTTAAGTCATTTTACTCCCAAGGAATTTGGTATAAAATGAAATCTTCTGCGATGAATTAAGAACTGTTTAAGGGCAGTAGATAAAATGCAAGGTTTGATGTTCACCCTCAAAGAGCTTAGCTGAGGTGAGTCATATACTATAGATAAAGCATTTTCAGTAGAAGTGCTATGTGGCCTTGATAAGCAGAGAGAGAGGTGAGAAGAACATCAACTACTACTGCACATCCGTGTGTGTGTGTGTGTGTGATGGGAAAACAAGTTCAGACAGACTACTGAGTACCCACCATGTGCCATGCATGCAACACAGAGGATACAGTGGTGAATGAGACACACATTGTTCTGACCCCACATACGGTACTACCTACTAGATAAACAAACAAAAAAAATAACAAAACATTCTGAGAAAGAAGCAGAATCTAGAAAAAATGAGGCAAGAAAAAACATGATTAAGGCAATCTATCTGAGCAAGTAGAGGGTAATAATCAAAAAGTATTATGGAGGTAGAGTTAGGCGAACAGGGGGCAAAAATATAAGAAGATTTTAGAAAAAGGAAAAAACTCAAGCATTTAAAGAGGTGTTGCAGATTGATGAGGAAGGAGTGCCCCAGAATAGCTCTTTTTCCCATTGCTCACTGATTCCATGTTACTATGCCGTGTGCACACATAGATAAAGTGGTCTTTTTTCCACTCTCTTTTCTGTGGGTTTCATTTCTAGTCACACTCTCAGCTGGTTAATTCTCTTTTCTGTGTGATCAGTGATAAGATACAGGCTGGATTTATTGCTGGAAGACATAAAAAGAATATTCCTATCAAGGATTCAAATGATTAAATACACCACCACAGAAATACTTTTAACTTCCCACATAGTAGAAATTCACTTGCCTTCAGATACCATGGATGGTGCTACCTCAGGGTTCTGAGTATGGGGGAGCAAGGACAGAAAGCCGGGGATGGAATGAGAAAGAGAGATATACTTAAAAATAGGGTGGCGTGACTGTGAGAGGGAAAGGATGAAGACAAGGAGAGAAGAGAAAATAAGGAGACGTGAGTGGCATTAAAGAGGTACTGCTTCTGGTAGCTTTAGACTGAAATGGGAGGATTAAACCAATCACACATGGTAGCAGAAGCAAAGCTGGAGAAAATGGCATTAAACATCCTCCTTAATTCACTCCCTCTATCATTTGTTCTTTTTTAAACCTAAGAATTCATCATTCCTTATGTTATAGAATCCTGGAATTTGAGAGCATGGAACAGCCATGTCGAAAGAGCATGTATCCCAGATGTTGTATGCTGTAACCTGGTGACTCCATTAATCTTTTGTTAGTCTGAAATCCTCATTCATGGTTTGTATGGCTATTGCATTTTGCATGCAAACCAACATTTCAAGCTTCTCTTGAAAACATTAGAACATTTAGTAACAATTGAGTGTCATGACCACATATACTGGGAATGACTAGATAATGCCAAGGACTAATCATTCCATTCAGGAAGGAAATAGCAAGCCTGGTTCACCTCACTTCTCACTGGCCTCTCTACAAGCTGACTTGCCCTTCCAGGCACTTGAGTAGGCTATATGGGATTTGATCCAAACCTTCTATCTCCCATATCCACACACCCCTCACCCTCACAGAAACCCACATGTACACTGCATGCGTTAGAAAACAGAGGCAAATCCTAGTCAAGGGACAAGCTAGTTTCTGCCAGTAACCAAAGCAGAGAGTCCAGCTTTCTTTCCACGGCCCCAGTGTCAACAAGGCCCTTTATGGTGAGGGCTTTTCATACACTAGTGTTCTTGTCACAGTTTTGTATTTTGTGCCATCTACAAACCTGACACTTATCCTGAGTTTTCATCTCTCTTGAGTCCTCCACCTCAGCTCAAAACCATCTCACAGTTAGGAGGGGTTTCACAGTTTACCTAGGCACTTCACATTTCATAGATAAAGAAATCGAGGTCCTCAGTGTTTACTCAACATTCCCAGGTCACACTGTTCTTGAATGAGAGGACCAACATCAAGAGTTCTGATCTCCCTCCTAACTTCATGCTGCAGCTAAATATATGGCCCTTGGTCCAAGTCCCAGAAATTTGTGGGTTGTGTATGTCTTTACTGTCTAATTATGCAGCTTCCCAGGTCTGAAATCCAAGCATTTCCAGAGACTTTAAGAAGTTCTCTTGTTTGGTATTAAGTTCATGCCTGTGCCTTTGCTGGCTTTATTTTTTTCCCCTCAATCCTTCATTGCCCTCTGTCCTCATCCCCATCTGTCTGGTGCCTCCCCCTTGTCTCCCTTTTCTATTCCATTAGATTTAATTTTAGCATGATTTCCTCCCAAGCTTTCTAATTTAATCTGATGTCGACTTTGACACAGTATTATTTTCCTTGACCCTTCACTGTAGCACTTACCATCTGTCACAAGAATTTAAATGATTCTTTCTATTTTTCTTTGTTTTGTTCTATCCTGTGATTTCCCTCCCTCACCCTCACTCTTGCTTGCTCTCTCTATCTGTGTCGTCTCTCTCTCCTCTCTCTCTCTCTCTCTCTCTCTCTGTCACTCTCTCTCTCTCTCTCTCTCTCTCTCTCTCTCTCTCTTCTCTCGCTTTCATTAGGGCGTTGTCTTTTTGTAACTATTTTCCCCTTTTCTCTAACATTTCCTTTTCTCTCTGTCTCCTTATCTTTATCTCTGCCTGCTTTTATCTGTCTTTATCATTATTTCTATACTTCTCTCTTCTTGTTGCTTTCTACTGATATTTCCTCTCTCTCTTTCCCCCCCTCCTTTATGAAAATCTCAGGTCCTTTTATATTCCTCCAGAGAGACATGAAATAGATTCCAGATATGGGAAGAATAGTAGGAAAGCAAATATTCTCAGCTCCAATCTTCATTCCTCAAGTGGAGTGTGTAGAAGCATGCCCCCCACTAAAGAGTGCATATTTTTCACAAGCTCTCCCAGTCTTGAGGATAAATGTTGCCTTTCCTCCTCTCTCAAATTTTACATTGGTCCTTAGACGCCTTCTTCCTTTGGACTTAGTGTTTCATACTGAAGTAACCATGAACGAGATTCAGGGAATCTGGGGTGAAGGCCATAGCCTTCTGGTTTCAGAGGTTTAGAGGGATCTATTATAATGTAACTTTCAAGAGACCAGGGACCTTTCCATCCTTGCACATCATACAGCTCGAATAGGATAGTGGTGAAAGATAAGGTTAGAGAAATAGGAAATAATTAGATTATGAAAAAAGAATAAGTGTGAAATGTTTTACAAATCAAAGTGATTGGAGAGATGAAAAAAGTTTACTGTTATCACCTGGTATTTTGCTAGTGGAAATTAAAGAGTCAGGGAATAAACTGAAAGCAATATATTCAGCGAGGGGCTTGATTATTATTGCACACCTTTTACTTGCTTCTCATGTATAGATACTCAAGAATTAGCAATAACCAGATTTCTTTTCATGTCCAAGATGCTGAGATGCCATCATCATAATATATGAGAACAATTCAGGATTTACGAAGGGTTTATCACTTGCCCAATTTTATTTTCTTAGTGGTCATGGTCTTAGTGATCAGGTTAAAGGAAAAGGGAATTCATTCTTTATCTACAAAGTTTAAATTTACAGGCCATTTGTTTAAGAGACCTTTTAATACTGGGGGAAGGCTGATAAGGTTATTAAGCAGTATCTGAATTCAGCACTCCAAACCTCTCAGATGAAACAATATGTAAATGTGCCTGTGGGCAGTTTGTAAACTGCCAAATGCCCTCAGGCCCCACAAATAGTTGGAGATTAGCCTTCTAAGACACTTCAAAGGGCAGTTGGGTGCATAATGATCACATTTCCTGTCACTTATAACAAACTGACAACTTTCCAGGCACACACATTATATTTTTACTCATCATTCAGAATTCTAATATCTCAATATTTGCATATAAAGAAATTGAGGTTCAGAGAGGTTAATTGATTTTCTGAGGTCATACAGTCAATAACTGGTGGCATTTTAATTCAAACCCAGGTTAGCCTACTCAAAATTTTTTTCCCCTAATGCCACACTGCCTGTCCTCCAGGAAATGGGTGGAGGAAGAAAGGTTAAAATATAACCTCATGATATTTTTTCTCTTTTTAATGTCTTTTTTTTCAAATAAAGAATTCATTAGCAGAGAATGAGACTCATTCCATAAATAAATAATTACATCTTTGTTAAGATTACTTATCCTGGAGGAGACGGACTGACTTTTCCTCATAGCCTCTTCAAGTTATATAATTTCAGGTGGATTTTGGGAGAAATGTGTTGAATGTGTTTTACAGAAAGGAAAAAATAATCCACTTATCAAGTCATCCTCATCCTATCAGGACACCTGCTGGATTGCAGTCATCTTGCTAATGAATAATTAAAAGACAATTTCCATAAAAGTGATTTGCCATCCTTTATTGGTTCCTGAATCACCCTTAGATGAGATACTTTTTAGAGGAATATTGGCTGACTTTAACTAGCTTGAAGCCACCCACGATGACCAAGCAGGAGTTTCCTGTGTCTGGAAAAGGAGATGCAGGTGCAGGACTCCTAGCATATTGGTAATTATGAGGGAAAGCAGGTCCTCTGGAGCTTACTGAACTGAGCAGGGCACAGGAGATGGTAGAAAAGCCCAAAGACATGAGGCTGATAGATGAACTGGTAGATGCTAAATGACACCTTTGAAAGAGCTTGCTTTGTGATTTTTAAAATACAGATGGAGATACAGAGAAGAGGGGATTTCTGGTTCCATTCTTCAATCACCATTAACTAACTCTGCCAAAGATGGAAGAGACCTTAGGTTTATTTAGTTTAGTGTCTTTTCTAGTTACTTTCGGCCCCAGAATCTATTTCTTTTTCTTTTTCTTTTTTTAATAAATGAGTTTCAGAATCCAGCTAATTAAGACAGATATGATTGGATCTCCTTTAGCTATGTAGGATAAGTGGCTTTTATTTTTTTTAGGACAATTATAAGTATCAAAAATGTAAAGGTACGTATTCTTTGACAAACAATTATTCTTTTAGTATTTTAGCCTTTAGCAAAGCTGACACCTGAACAGAATGTTTTGCAATCTTTGTGAAAATTTTTTTATAATATCAAGGAGAAACAACTTAACAACAGAAGAAAATCCAAATAAATTGTTATGCAATTTCTTGAACAAATGAGTACATTTTATATGAACTACCATCAGAAGATATTCAATATCAATTACTGTTATATAAAAGTATCATATTTAGATAAAACTGTAATATGGTATAAATTGTGCTTAAAACTCTCTCTAATATACACATATGTTAACATCATCACCTATGGATTGGAATACAAGATTAAAGTAATTTACATACTAATACAGTCTTCTTTATATTTACAAATTGCTTAAATCATTTTTAATTTTTTAAGCAAATTCATACATTTTTAACTTTGTTTATTGCCTTTATAATTTTATGATTAATTCTAGACAGTTCACTTCAGAGATAAATGTTTTATTTTAATTCTGTTTGTTGTTTTGTTGAGTCTATTATTTTATTGTGGTTTCTATTGTTATTTCTATTTAATTGTACTTATTTTATAGTCATTCTCAGATTTTTTTTTTCAAGTTCATGAGATGCTAATCCTCTTAGTTTTTATTTTCTTATTCTCTTTTAAGGAGGATGGGTCTTTATTTTTATTTTTATTTTACTTTAGTTCATCTTTACTAAAATATTTTTTTCTCCATGGAAGTCCATGTACATTGGTTATAATATTATAATATTATAAAGGAATTACAATATGGTTTTTATTGTATGGTTTTGAGGATCAAAGTGTTGGCTGATTCTCAATCCGTTTTTTGTTTGTTTGTTTGTTTGTTTGATAATTATTGATCTTGGCATTCCAATACAAAATGGACAATATGAAGTCAGACTCTTTATCCACATATAATACAGGTCTGGAGTTTTGAGTAATTGCAGGATACTTCCTCTACACATTTAGAGTCCTAGAAAATTTCTTAGACTAAGAAGACCTATGCAGGCTTCATTGCTATAAAAGATTCCAGTTCTAACTTCTCACTCCTTTTTGGACATTCACACAGTAAGTATCCTGTTTCCAATGAATAGTTTCTACCTCTGGTTTCCAGCCATTAGAACCTGAATTTGTGTATCCAACCCCACTCAATGTAAAATGGCCTGGCTTCTTTACTACATTAATTTCAAGTTATTTCTTTTTATCTGCCACCTATTTTTATTTTTTCTTAAATTTCACCAACACTTAAAAACATTTTTTGTTAAGCCTCTTTTCTAATACTTCTATATTTCTGCAGTAGGAAGAAATATATATTCTTCTTAGGTTTCCCTTTAAGTTAGTTGTAACATTTTACTGTTTCCTCATTAATTAATTATTTGGATAATATAATTGGCATGCAATATTTTTTGTATTTTTATGGGTCATAATTTTACCTTTAAAGTATATATGTATGGCATGTATGTGTGTGTGTGTGTGCATGCCATATATATAACTTAAAGGTAAATTTTATATATATATATATATATATACACACACACACACAGCTTATGCATGTTAGTTTTGCAAAGGTGGTTGGATAAGTGATAAATTCATTTATTTTTATTTATTTTTAAATTTTTTTTATATAAGCAGAGTGTTGCCATGTTGCTCAGGATGGTATCAAACTCTTGGCTTCAAGTGATCCTCCTGCCTTGGCCTCCCAAAGTGTGGGACTTACAGGTGTGAGCCACTGCACCTGGCCAGTAAATTCACTTTTAAAATAGTTCAAATATATTTTTAAGAGTTTATTCTCAAAAGTCTTCCAAATGCCTTAATCAATAAGTCTTCCTTTAGCATAGGGGTCAGCACATTTTTTTCTGTGACGATCCAGATGACAAGCATGTTCAGCTTCAGGGCCATATAATCTTTCTGGCAAATATTCAACTCTGCCATTATAGTGTGAAAACAGCCATAGGCAGTAAATAAATGAATGGGAATGGTTGTGTTTCAATAAAACTTTATTAATAAAATCAGACCAATTAGACTTGTGGACTCTAGTTTGCTGACCTCTGTTTTATTATGACAACAGTTATTCACTTTTAAGACTGGATATTAATTTTTCCCCTAATCTGTTTGTCAGAATTTAGGCAATCTGTTTAGATCTATAAATCTTCTCTTCAAGTTTTCTGAAAGGATTGTACTTCACAGGTCAATCCAAGGTGGCCAACCCACCAGGAAGTATCTATTTGACATACAATGGAAACTCGTCACTTTTCCCCATCCCTGCTTTCAGGACTTCATGTTATATGCAGGACAGGAGAAGAAGCTCTCTGAGGAGAACATAAATTTCTTCTAACTCTTTGGGCTTGAGGCATCCTCTTCTTAGAAACAGAAGAGATATTTATAAGTTTAAAACAACATATGTAATGAGTGTCTATGTTCACCAACTGGGATAGTTACAACTAACAGCTATAGACATAAAAACCCTGAGGTTCTGCCTCACATCTTTGTTCATGTTTCCTCCTTTTGTCATATCTTGCTCAATATTTTAAAACTTCATATAATCCTTACTTCTTTTTTGAAGTTATTTCATCTAATCCAGCTTCACCTATTTCTTCTAATTCCTGAGTATTTTATAAATTACAGAATATCATTTTACAACTTGAATCCATGCATGCTACTTGTTATGTCACGAGTAACCATCATGACCTCTGAGTATACTATGAACAGTTTGAATACATGAATCATAGTTCACATTTACTATCAGAGCTACTACTAATCCTTATTCTTTTATCAGCAAACCATAGACCCACTTTTATGAACTCATTCGTGTCTCCCAGCAGCCCTGGTTGGGGATAGAGCAGAGAAGGAGAGAACTGGGGCTTGGAGAGAAGGTGAAGTATCTTATCCAAGGGCTCATTGCCCTAAGCAACAGAGTTATTTCAACTCCAGACATATAACACATCTGACCAGATCCTGAGGTCTTTATAAACAGTATCCTACCTGGATTAGAAAGGGATTCATCGTTAAAGGTGAGATGAGCATCTCATATATGAGACGGTAGTTCAGAGATCATGGCTCTTACTTCATTTACCTTTGTTGTCTAGGATTAGGTGCTCACTGGCTTATCTATTAAATAGAACCATCTAGAAATAGATTGTACTCCCCTTTGTCTTTAAATAGATGTCTAAATTAAAACTTGTTTGGTTTGTGTGATTTGTTTTGTCATGATGTCCTCAAAAGTCTATAAATAGCCAATCTATATAGACTTACAAAATCTACCTTTCCAGTCTGGAATAAGTTTGCCGCTAAATCAATCATAGGTAGACAATCTACAAAGAAGAGGTTATTTCACAAATGACAGAATTCCATATTTCCTCCCCAATAGGTTACTACCAATAAAATATTAATCAGTAATTACTAATAATCAATTTCTTATTAGTCAATTAAAACTTAAGCTTGGTGAATCCTGTCACTTTACCAAGTGTCTTTCATTAAATATTGCATGTCACTCAACAAGATCTTAGGTACTCCAAATATCAGACCATCTACCTTGAATTCTCAAAGCACAGAGAACTGAGAAGGCACTCAGTAAATACAAGTTGTCATTTAAATATTTGTTTTTACAATCTATTTGAGCTATATGTACTCTTCATATTTTATTTTTAAAACCTCATAATTTGTTCATTATTCTTCAGGTAGTAGCACTCCAATACACTTTAGTCATTTATTATTGTGTGTAGACTTGATAGCATCATCAATAAAAGGGCCCTATCCTTGGGCATATGATTGAAGATGGACCAATAAGTGCATCTTTGAAATATGACGTTTTAGGGTAGCAACACCAAGTATGAGATTGACAATGGTTAAAGGTCAGCCATCTGATAGCATGAGATTGACACTAATTAAAGGTCAGCCATCTAAAAATCTTGTTCATTGTCTTCTATTACCTGGATCTCAGGAGCCTCCTCAGTTTCTTTCATTATTCAAACTGATTTTCTTAGCTTCTAATTTGATTACTTAAAAAATAGAATTTATCCAGAATTAATTTCTGTTGATCACAACAAAAGAATCCTAACTGATACGTTGTGACTTACAGTTAGCAATACTGCACTGAATTTGCTTAATTCACTTATCATTTGCTGTCTTATATTCACAAACTCCTTTAAGTCCATCAGATTGGCAAAAGAAAAGGATATAATAATATAATATCAATTGTCAACAAATGTCAGATAAGACTGGCATATTCATTCCCAGTGATGGGAATGTAAAATAATACAGAGAACACTCTGGTAATAATTAATAAAATTGGGTATGAATATTCCCCCTGACTCAGAGATCTCCCTCCTGAGTATGTACTACAGAGACATTTTCACACAGGTCCATAACAGACATATACAAGGATATGTATTTTGTTGTTGTTTGTATTAATGGAAGCTATGACCTAGATGGTAATAACCAAGAAAATTAGAAATGAAATTTTGTGTATGAATAATATAGGTTGCTGTGAAGCAGATAGAGGCTACAAACTAAACATATCAATGGAAACATGACTTGATTAAAAAAAATTCCTTAATGAAATGAATTAGTTTTTAGACCAATATAATAATATAAATTTAAAATGTAATTATGCATAATATAGCATGCTGTATTTTATAAAGATGCATTCAAATTTAGATGCTTGAGGGAGAGTGAAGATGCATGGAAAATTAATTGTCTTAGGAATGTAGATGTAAAGTAAAATTAGTCGGGCTCAGTGGCTCAGCTTGTAATCCCGCGTCTTGGGAGGCTGAGATGAGTGGACTGCCTGAGCCCGTGGGTTCAAGACTCGCCTGGGCAACTTGGCAAGATCTCATCTCTACAATAAAAATCAAAAAATTAGCCGAGCATGGTAGCGCGCGCCTGTAGTTCCAGCTACTTGGAAGAATGAGGCGGAAGGATCGCCGGAGCCCAGCAGGTCAAGGCTGTGGGGAGCGGCCACTGCACTCCAGTCTGGGTGACAGAGTGAGACTCCAACTCAAAAAAAATAAATAAATAAATCAAAAATAAATAAATAAAGTAAAATTATAAGAGGAAGGCAGTGTACAGAGTAATTATTTCCATGTGCTTTGAAGTGAGTAGTATAAGCCATTTCACTCAAAGTCTAGAAAAAGCAAGGGAAAATAGAAAAACAACAAGAAAACAAAAATATAAAAGTTTTTGGAACTGATACATATTATTTTATTGATCATTATTAATATTTGAGATACTCAAGTAGCTAACAAGAATTTGACTATCTTTACCAGTGACCATGCTAACTATAATTTGCATCTCTGAAACTTTCTTTTAAAAAAAAAAATTAACTGAGTTCTGTTTGTTTGTTTGTTTTTGTTTTTTGTTTTTTGGTTTTTTTTTGAGTTGGAGTCTCACTCTGTCGCCCAGACTGGAGTGCAGTGGCCGCT
>CAUYQG010160578.1:0-25620 GCA_963574415.1 Tarsius wallacei | reverse complement strand
TAACAGTGCCATGCTGTCTTGGTTACTGAAGCCTTGTAGTAGAGTCTGAAGTTTGGAAGTGTGACATCTCCAGTTTTGTTCCTTTTGTTGGGGATTGCTTTAGCTATTCAGACTTTTGTTGTTGTTGTTGTTCCATATGAATTCTGGGTTGACTTTTCTAGGTCTGTGAAAAGTGATGCTGGTAATTTGATAGAGATTGCATTAAATATGTGGATTGCCCTGGGTAAAATGGACACCTTGACAATATTCGTTTTTCTAATCTATGAGCCTATGTTCTTTCACCTGCTTGTGTCATCCTTGAGTTATTTGAGCAGTACTTTGAGGTTCTTATTGTATTATTTTTGTGGCAATTGTGAATAGGGTTGTGTTTTTGATTTGGTTCTCTGCCTGCTTGTTGTTCATGTGTAGAAATGCAACTTGTTTTTGTGCGTTGATTTTTGTATCCTAAGACTTTACCAAAGTCATTTATCAGTGCAAGGAGTTTTTGACAGACTCTCTAGGACTTTGTAGTATAGAACCATAACATCTGCAAAGAGGAATAATTTAACTTCCTCTTCTCCTGTTTGAATATGGCTAATTTCTTTCTCCTGCCTGATTGCTCTGACTAGGACTTCTAATACTATGTTAGAAAGGAGGGATGAGAGTGGTCATATTTGTCTTGTTCCAGTTCTTAGGAGGAAAACTTTCAGATTTCTGCCCATTAAGTATGATACTGACTACATGTTTGTCATAGGTGACCCTTATTATTTTGAGGAATGCTCTTTGATTCCCAGGTGTTTGAGGGGTTTTTTTTGTTGTTGCTGTCAAAAAGAGATGTTAAATTTTATCAAATGCTTTTTCTGTGTCTAATGAGATAATCATGTGGTTCTTGTTTTTATACCTGTCTATAAGATGGACTGTTTATTGACTTGTGTATGCTACCAACCCTGCATCCTGGAAATTAAGAGCACTTGGTCATGATGGATGATCCTTAAAATGTACTGTTAGATGCAATTTGCTAGAATCCTGTTAAGAATATTTTTTTTGTCTAAGTTCATCAAGAATATTGGCCTGTAATTTTCTTTTCTTGTTGACTTTTTTATCATTTGTATGTATCA
This sequence comes from Tarsius wallacei, assembly GCA_963574415.1. Taxonomy (NCBI): domain Eukaryota; kingdom Metazoa; phylum Chordata; class Mammalia; order Primates; family Tarsiidae; genus Tarsius; species Tarsius wallacei. Next base: position 24,523 of record CAUYQG010160578.1, on the reverse strand, counting down.
TGATGATATTGGCTTCATAGAATGTGCTAGGCAGAATCCCTTCCTTCCTGATTGCTTAGAACATTTTCAGTAGGATTGGTACTAGCTATTCAAAGTATAGTTTGTAGAATTCAACTGATGAATCATCTGGCCCTGATTTTTTATTTTTTTGACATGGAGGTTTCTTAAGAATGAGCAATGTTCTTGGAATTTTATTGTGTTTTTTAAGGTTTCAATTTCTTCCAGTTTCAATTGTGGGAGGTCATGTGATATCAGAAATTTCTCCATTTCCTCTAGATTTTCTAGGTTATTTGTACACAGGTGTTTGTAGTAATCTCTGATAATCTTTTGGATTTCTTCAGATTCGGTTGTGCCATTGCCTTTCTCATTTCTAATTGTTTTTATTCAAATTCTCTCTCTCTCTCTCTCTCTCTCTCTCTCATCTGTTAATCTGTCCAGGGGTCTGTAAATTTTACTAATTCTTTCAAAGAAACTATTTTTCATTGCATTTATCCTTTGTATGATTTTTGGATCTCTATTTCATTGAACACTGACTTTGTTTAAATGTTGATTTTTCTATTATTTCTGGGATTGAATTGTCCTTGTGTTTGCAACTCCCTTTGGTGCAACATTAGACTGTTTGCTTGAGATCCTTCTATTTTCTTGACATGCATAGGCAATGTTGTATACTCCCTTCTCAGTGCTACTTTCATGGTATCCCAGAGATTTGATGTGTTGTGTCTTTATTTTCATTTTTTTCTAGAAATGTTTTTATTTCTGCCTTGATTTCTGTGTTAGCTCAAAGGTCATTCAGAAGCATATTATTTAATTTCCATGTATTTTTGTGTTTGGGGGGTTTCCTGTAGGTGATAATATTTATTTTTATTCCACTGTGGTCTGAGAAAGTGCTTGGTATTATTTCAGTCTTCTACATTTGTTCATGCTTGATTTATGTCTGAGTATGTGTTTGTTATTGGAGTATGTTCCATCTGCTGATAAAAAGAATATCTTCTGTCACTGTTAGATGAAGAGTTCTCTAGATGTCTACTAGGTCCAACTGGTCAAGTGTCAAATTAATTTTCTGTATATCTTTGTTACTTTTTTTGCTTCAGTGATCTGCCTAAGGCTGTTAGCAGGTTATTAAATTCTTCAGCGACAATAGTATGTTTGTCTATGTCCTCTTGTTTAAATTTACAATTGTTTTATAAATCTGGGTGCTCCTATGTTGGGTATATATGTATTCAAGATGGATATTTCTTGCTGATTGATTGAGCCTCTTATTGTGTAGTGACCTTTATTACTTTTATTGGTTTAAGTTCTATTTTGTCTGATATAAGGATAGGTACTCCTGTTCTTATTTGTTTTCCATTTGCCTGGAAGATCTTTCTATAGCCCTTCACCTTGAGCTTGTGGGTGTCATTTGCAGTGCAGTGGGTTTCCTGAAGACAGCAGAAGGATAGGTCATGCTTCTTTATTCAATTTTCCACCCTTTGCCTTTTAAGTGGTGCATTCAGTCTGTTCATGATTAATTATTGATATGAGGACATTTGTTCCTTTCATACTGCTATTTAGGTTTTATAGTTTATTTGTATGCTCTGTAAACTCTGTTTGCCTATGCTTTTGTGATGGTTGGAACTGTTCTTTCATGTCTTTTCTTTCATGTCTGTGCTTAGAACTTCCTTAAACATCTCCTAAAACAACTCCTAAAGGGCTGGTGTGAAGACAACATATTCTCTCAGGGATTGGTTGTCTGAGAAGACTTTTAATTCTCCTTTATTAATGAAGATTGGCTTGATAGGTAGGAAATTCTTGATGGGCATTGCTTTTCTGGGAAAATGTTAAAGATGGAACCCTATTCCCTTCTGGTTTATAGGGTTTCTGCTGAGAAGTCTGCAGCAATTCTGATGAGTCTTTCTTAGTAGGTGATTTATCCCTTCTCTCTAGATGCCTTTAGGATTTTTTTTCTTCCATGCTTACCTTGGGGAGACTAATCTCTTGCTTCTGCAGGACTGCCTTTCTTTCAAGATAGGGACAATTTTCTTGGATGGCATCTTGGAAGGCTTGTTTAGGGTGTTCTCAGTTTTCCCTTCTCTTTTGGGGATGACAATCAGCCATAGGTTTGGTCCCACTACATAATCCCAAACTTCTCATAGACTTTGCTAATTTTTTCTAAGCCTTTTCTTCTTATTTTTGTCAGTCTGAGTTAGTTCAATAGTTTGATTCTTAAGCTCTGAGATATTTTTTCTCTGCCTAGTCAATTCTTCTGTTGAGGCTTGCTATTGTGTTTTAAAATTCCAGAAAAAAATTCTTCATGTCCAGGAGTTCTCAACTTTTTTTTATTGTTGTTTATTTGTTTTGTTTTTTGTTTTTCTTATTATGGCAAATTCAGAGCTCTCTTCTATACTGTTTTAGGTGACCTGGATAATCTGTGTGTCCACCTTCCCATAGATCTTGTTGAGTATCTTTGCCACTCATAGTCTGAATTTTATATCTGTCATGAGGACAAGTTCATTCTGGATAAGTTCTATTGCTTGGGGTCTGGGAAGCCCTTTTGTGGGTATCAACTTGTTAAGGCTTTGGAAATTACCAGTGATTTTTTTTTTCTCATTCTTCCTCGTCTATGAGGGTAAACACTTCTCTTTTTATTTTTCGTTTTTGTTGTTTTTCATTTAGATAAGGTTGCTACTGTTGGAATGGCTGTTTGTAGGTTTTGTTTTGTTTTGTGTGTGTGAGTTTGTGTGTGTGTTTGTATGTGTGTGTCTGTGTGTGTGTTTTGTCCTGTCCTTCTTCCTCTGGCTCACTAGTGTGGGTAAGCAGCAGTGGCAGAAAGGGTGTTGATCCAAATAGACCATCTGGAACTATTTTACCACTGCAGTCTATCAGGGAGGGTGTTTCCCTCCCTCTGGGACAGGTGAGAGGGGTCCTAGCTTAAATTCCAGGGGAATTCTCCTCCACATATTGCTTGTCAGTAGGATTAACAGTGGCCAGGAAGGACCCTACAGCTCCACTCAGGCTCAGATGCTCTTCAGGGTGTGGAGTAGCTTTATTCGTTTGGCAGGACCATCCCTTTTGTCCAGGGGTAGAAGAAAAACAATGGGTAATTGTTATTTCCTCCTCTGTCTGTAGTTGGTTGGGGACACTGCCACCACCATGCTGTGCTGACTCTTTCCCCATTAGATGTCCCATCCTGCTTTGTGGGAAGAGCTATGGCAGCGCTAGTAGTCTCCTGAGGGCAGCAACATCTGCAGCCCTGATCTAGGACTCAGACTGCCCGAGCCAGAGAAACTTCCCTGAATTAGTTGTATCACTCCTGCTGGGTGCTAGGGAGGAAGGAAGAGGAGAATGCTCACATGGCATCGACCACTCCCCCAGGGCATTTCTCATTGAGCCTCTCTGTGGGAGGTTGGCAGTTTTGGTACAGGACAACTGGGAGCTGGGGTTCCCAGGTCTCCATATGACACCTGCTAGTAGTGCCTTTTTCTTTATTTATGACAGACTTTTGCATCCGACTCGTGTGGGATGGGTGCATGGGGGAGTTCCTGGTCTGTCTCTCTCCTAGCTGAGACTTCAGAGGCTCACATGAGGTATGTCTCCAGTGGTACTCTACTACTCTCATGTTGGGGCCACCTCTAGGGATGTCTGGGACTTGGAACAGTCCATCCTCCATGTCCTCAGGCGACCATCTAATAGACCTCAACTTGGGTTCCAGGTAAAGCCTCACAGGCCTATGTGTATTCTTCCATATAGGTTTCTCTGCAGAGAGCTGCAGTTGTGCAATGTCTTCAGCTGACCATTATACAGAACACTATTGAAGGGATTTCTATGAAATAGTTAGCATATCTAACTTTTTGGGATGATATTTTTTCTAATCAAAGTTAGAAAAAATTTCATTCTTACATGCGAAAGGGGAGTACACATGAAAAGTTTTTATTATTTGTATTACTTATGAGCATTTATACCTATAAAGAAAATAACTTAGTAATTATATCATTTATTTAGTAATGCTATCCATTACTTTTGAAAATGCTAACAAAATTGTTTTGTAATATTTACCCACATACTAATAGAAGTTAATTATACCACAATGCTATTGTCTTGAATTTCAGTAGCTACAGACAATTACCATTGCAAGAATCAGAACAATTTAAGTAACCTGCAAATAATCAACTAACACAAAAATAAGTATTTTATGTATTTATTTAAAATAATACATGTATATAGGGTTTTTTTTTTGTTATAGCATATTTACAAAAGTCTTAAAATAGAGAACATCAATCTTCTTTCCCAGCTTTCTGAAACCTTTATTCTGAACCCCTCAAAATAATTTGTCTTAACTCGAGATATTTATCTTGCCTTTGCCTTCATATTACCCTTACTTGAATTTTCAACTTTATATGTGTTGAGTTAATTTACTATTATGCTAGTCAAGGATTAAGCTCTTCTCTACCCCCTTTACTATTTACCTAATTATCTTTATATAGCATATCTCATACACATTTACAGGTTTGATACACATAAGAATCTCCTTTTTATTCTTGAAATTTTAAAATTTCAAAACAAAGCTCTTCATAAAACACATTGGTTTTTTTTTTTTAAGTTCACCATCGTTACTTGATCAGCCTTTTAATTGAAGACTCATCCTATTCTGAGATTTCTTTGCTTATTTCCTTTCTTCAGATTTTTTTGTTTACTCTTTCTGGTGCAGCTAACAATTGCCTGTTTCTGAGTTTAAGGTAATTGGTTGACATATCTTCTATTGATATATATCATCCTGTAGTCTTTTTCTCTTTAAAAAAATTGCCTTAATGTTATCTAGCAGCATCTCTAACTTCTACCTACTACCTGTAGTATCCATTCCCTCAGTTGTGAGAATTCAAAAAAAATATTTTAGACTGCCAAATATCGTTTGGGAGCAACAGTGTCTATGGTTGAGAACTACTAATCTAGGGTGCCACGGGAAACAGCCTACTATCGTTATGAAATTCACACAGGTCTCTCCTGTTACTGAGCAATGGGTTTACTTCTCAAAGTGTACAGAAGCACTAGTCTTCCAAAAAGAATACAAGCTTTATTGTGAGTCAACTGGAAAAGAGAGAGGAGGCAAAGCTCAAATCTGTCTTCCCAGTCAGGGAATGAGGTTGTATGGCCTCTCTGGCTAGTCACAGGTGATGCCAATGCAGCAGGTCTGCCAGGCTGATGGTGTTAACAATTAGGAGGGTAAAGCCCTATCTATTGAGCATGCGCAGGCCCTCCGGCCTCTCCATCAGTTATAACAACTTAGATAATGAATAATCAGCTAGAGTTTATCTCATAGTTATACTTTACCACTAGAGTTTTTCATTCAAGTATTTAGCTCCTTCTGGAAGAATTGACCTTGGTACAATCTATCCTGTTTCTGACTTTCAAATAATTGGTTGACATATCTTCTACTGATGTATATCATCCTGTAGTCTTTTTATCTTTAAGACTGCCTTAATATCATTTCAAAGGGACATTGAGCAGAAGATGAAACAAATGTGGGTTAATTTACACATTTAAATATGATCAAAGTCAGTATTTAAAGCCCCAACCTTTTCAGTTTAGGTCATTTATTCACTCATTTACTCACTTATTTAATGTTTTTAATTTTCATGATTTGATGTTATCTATAAGACTCCAGTTAAGTAATGATATTAATCTCAAGTATAGGTTATTCAGATTCAGATTGTAGGATTAAAAGTTATTATAAATATCTTTTAGTTTATAGGGAACATAGGTATATTTAGATTATATAAATCCAATTTAATTTTGTGTGTGTGTGTGTGTGTGTGTGTGTGTGTGTGTGTTGGAGTCTCACTCCATCACCCAGGCTGGAGTGCAGTGGCACGCTCACGGCCACCCCAGTGTGGACCTGCTGGACTCTGGCCATCCTTCCACCTCAGCCTTCCAAGTAGCCCAGGCTGGTCTTGAACCTGGGGGCTCAGTCAATCCACTCACCTCGGCCTCCCAAGTGCTGGAATTACAGGCTGAGCCACTGAGGCCGGCCAAAGTTTTTTTCAATCTCTGGATCTCTGGATTCAATTAGTTTGAAATGGCCTGTTCATATTTTTATTTACATAGCATAGGTAGCATATACTATGAAAATGACTAATAGAGTCTTTCTTGTTGACATAACTAATTTCAAATACCTCCTGTGATGGGATTAATTGGGTTGCCTCAAAATATATATTTAAGTCCTAACCTCTGGTATGTCAGAATGTGACTTTAGTTGAAGATGGGGATCTTAGCTACTTACAAAATAACAATAAATAATTGTACTATGTGCTATGCACACACTGTATATTTTATTTTACTATGCATATGTCTATATTACTAACCACATATATCTATATTACTATACGTTATGCCTACATATCTTTCTTAAGTTAGACATACAATCATTAATTTTATAACAATTCTGTGAATTTAGTATCCTTACTACTATTTTCTTTTCTGTTTCTACCTAATATAATGAAAACTCTAAAAGGCCAACAATTGGAGGTTTAGCCATTTTCTCACTGATCTATTTCCAGTATAAAAATGCATGTGTAACAATAGTGAGGATGTAATAAGTATTTGATGAATGAATAAATAAATTCTAATTTTATAGATAAGGAAACTATGGCATATAGAGGTTAAATGATTAGCTTAAGTTATAAAAAAAATAGTTGAAAGCAACAATGAAATCTTTTCCCTCCTATAAGCCTATAGATATTAAGAGTTGAGAGTATTTCCCTAAAGAACACATCTTGATTACCTACTGCTCTGGGAGGTATACCCATAAGGTTTTTGTTGTTTTTATTAAGTTATTATTCAGCTGCTATAAATGTTAGCCCTTTTATGTGTATAGGCTATGAACTTTGACAAATGTATACTGTCATGTAAACTTTCTCCATAATGAAGGAAAAGAATATTCTCATCATCCAAAAATATAATCATATGACCCTTTATAATCAACTTCTTTTTACCATCCCTGGCTCTTGTGAGCCACTGTTTTGATTTTGTTCTTGTACTTTTGCCTTTGGCAGAAGGTAATATGTATAGAAATCACAGCATATATAGCCTTGTATATTTAGTTGCTTAACTTGCCTTGATGCTTTTAAGTTTCTTCAGTTTTCTAACTCTATCAGTATTCTATTCCTTTTCATTGCTGAATTGTATTTTATTATACAAATGTACCACAGTTTATTTATTTTCAGTTTTTGACAATTATGAATCAACTGGTGATAATTATTGCTGTGGAAGTTTTTGTGTGGCATATATTTTTATTTTTCTTGGGCCAATACCTAGAAGTACTGGACCATTGGGTAATATGCTAAAAGCTTGTTTAATTTACAAGAAACTGAAGCCATTTTCCAAAGGGATGGTTCTATTTTACATTGCCACTAGCATTGCATAAAAGTTCTAGATATCAAAATTTCCCACAGCAACAATGTTTTTCTTTATTTACCTCATTAAGTCCACTTTTAAATTATTGATTATGCTATTTTCATGAGTATACAGTGGTATCACATTGTGGATTAATTTGCATTTCCACGATTAAACTTTTCAGGTGCTTATCCAACCTTTCTCATGACTGTTTTATTCAGATAAACCTAGGTCTGAATCTCTAACATTTGTCTTTAATTTATTTAAACTTGCTCAGTTTATTTATTCATCATAAAATGCAACAAAAATGTTTTTATGGGGATTAAGTTGGTTCACATGAAAGCATGTATTCCAGGCCATAATTTTTTCCTCAAAACTTATTTGATATGTCACTGCTTTATTGAAAAACTATCAATACTTCCTAATTGCCAACAGGCCAAACTATGACTTTAGCTTGTCTTCATTTGCTTGACAGATTTTGCTCTCTTCAATCTTACTTCTGATTATTAGTATTATATCCAAGCTAGGAAGTACAGCACAACTTTTAAAATTATTATTATGCTCTTAATAATATATTTGCCACCTCATTTCTGTACTTTTACTTGTTCTTTCTTCTCTAATTTACATGCACATGTGTCATGTCTTTGAGTCATGATAATTTATAGGTTTCACATAGCAGAGACTATGTCTGCCTTATTAATCATTAGGTATATCCCTGAAACCTTGAATAGGGTGTGACACTTGTTATATGCTCAGTTAAATGTTTGTCAAATGAATGAAGGAAATAATATATTCCACTGGCATCTATTATTTGCTTCATATTCTACCTTAAATGGATTCATTTTTCTCTGACATCTATTTATTTTTGACTTAAACTCACATTTTGAGTTATTAGACCATATTTTATAAAAATGTTCAAATAACATTTGATTTTTTAATTTAATTTTTATTTTATCTTATTTTATTAAATTTTGTATTTTAAATATGTGCGGTACATTTAGGGTTAGGTTTTCAAACGTTCACTATGCAAGTACCCTTATTGATGAGTTGTGCCCCCCTTTCCCTGGCAGTTTTCCACTCCTGCCAATCCCACCCAAGTCCTCTTCTGGAAGTTTTCCACTACTGCCAATTACTTTCTTATAGTATTATGATAGTTTTTCAAGGTCTGCTACGAGTGAGAACATGTGACACTTGGTTCTTTGTTTCTGTAATGAAATCACTCTGTATTACAGACTTTAAGTCCATCCAAGTTGCTGCAAAGTGCATAATTTTGTCCTTCTTTGTGGCTGCATAATATTCCATTGTGTCTATGTACCACATTTTTAAAAAATCCAGTCCTCTTCCGATGGGCAGCACAGTTGGTACTATGTTTTTGCTATTGTGAATAATGCTTTAATAAAAATGCATGTGCAGGTATCTTTTTCATAGAGTGATTTGACTTCCTCCAGGTAAATTCCCAATAGGGGTATTGTGTCATATGGAAGGTCGATTTTTAGATCTTTTAGGAATCACCACTGTTTTCCACAGAAGTTGTACTAGTTTACACTCCCATCAGTAGAGTAGAAGTATTCCCTTTTCACACATCCTCTCCAGCTTCTGTTGTTTTTTGAGTTATTGATGATGGCCATCCTGATTGGAGTAAGGTGGAATCTCAGTGTAGTTTTAATTTGCATTTCTTGGATGATTAGTGAGACTGAACATTTTTTCATATATCTGTTGGCTGCTCATGTCTTCTTTTGAAAAATGCCTATTCATATCTTTGTCCATTTTGTAATGTGACTGTTTTTTTTTCCCCCTGTTTGGCATGTTTGAGTTCCTTGTAGATCCTAGATGTTAGGCCCTTGTCAGATATACAGTTGGCAAATATTTTTTTTGCCCATTCTGTGGGCTGTCTTCCTCCTCTCTTGATGGTTTCTTTGGCTTTGCAGAAGTTTGTCAGTTTGATGAAGTCCCACTTGTATATCTCATCTCTTATGGCATGGGCACTTGGGCTTTGATCAGGAATTGGCTGCCAGTTCCAAATCCCATAAGGGTGTCTTCTGCATTTTCTAAGGTTCTTATAACTTGAGGTTTTATGTTTAGGTCTTTGATCCATTTAGAGCTGATTTGTTTTGTGTATGATGATAGGTAGGGTTCTTGTTTTAATCTTCTGCTTGTGGTCAGCCAGTTTTTCCAGCACCATTTAATGAATAGATTCTCCTCTTCTCAGTGGTTGATGGTGGAGGCTTTGTTGAAGATGAGTTTGTTGAGAATTTGAAGTTTTACTTCTGGAATCTCTATCCTGTTCCATTTGTCTATATTCCTGTTCTTGTACCAATACCAGCTGTTTTGATTATTGTAGCTTTATAATATAGCTTAAAGTCTGGGAGTGTGATAATTCCCTATTTGTTTTGTTGTTGTTTTGTTTTTTCTTTTGTTTTGTTGAGAATTAGCACACTGGATCCAACAACACATCTTAAAAATCACCCACCATCAACAAGTAGGCTTTATCCCTGGGATGCAAGGCTGGTTCAACATCCACAAGACCATAGACATAATTAAATACATCAATAGATGTAAAGGCAAAAACCACATGGTTATATCATTAGATGCAGAAAATGTTTTCTTGTAAAATCCAGTATCCCTTCTTTATAAAAACCCTTGAGCATCTAGGCATAGATGGAATATACCTCAAAATAGTAAGAGCCATCTACAAGAAACACACAGTCAACTTATTGCTAAACAGAAAGAAATCAGAACCATTTCCTCTGAAAAGTAGAACAAGACAAGAATGCTCACTCGGTACAAGACAAGGATGCTGCCGGGCTCGGTGGCTCAGCCTGTAATCCCACGACTTGGGAGGCTGAGGTGAGTGGATTCCCTGAGCCCACGGGTTCGAGACCCACCTGGGCAGGCAAAACCTCATCTCTACAATAAATCAAAAAAAAAAAAGTTAGCCAGGCGTGGTAGTGCACGCCTGTAGTTACAGCTACTTGGAAGGCTGAGGTGGAAGGATCGCCGCAGCCCAGCAGGTCGAGGCTTCGGTGGCCGGGAGTGGCCGCTGCACTCCAGTCTGGGCGACGGAGTGAGACGCCAACTCAAAAAACAAACAAACAAACAAACAAAAAAACCAAGACAAGGATGCTCATTCTCACCCCTCCTGTACAACAGAGTATTGGAAGTCCTAGCTAGAACAATCAGAAAAGAGAAGGAAATCAGGGGTATCCAAATAGGAAAAGAGGAAGTTGTTATCCCTTTTTGTAGACAACATGATTCTATACCTCAAAAACCCAAGATAATCTGTTTAAAACCTCCTTGAACTGATAAATGACGTTGACAATGTCTTAGGGTACAAAATCAACATGCAAAAGTCATTCACATTCTTATACACCAACAATAAACCAAAAGAAACCCAAATAAAAGGCACAATCACATTCACAATAAACACACACAAAAAATGAAATATCTTGGCATCTTCCTGACCAGAGAAATCAGATACCTTTACAATGAAAACTACAAAATACTGCTCAAATAAATCAAAGATGACACAAACAAATGGAAAAATATGCCATACTCATGAATTAGAAGAATTCATATTGTTCAGTTGTCCATCCTACCCAAGGCAATCTACAGATTAATATGATACTCATTAAATTACCAGCAGCATTCTTCTCAGACCTGGAAATGACAATCTAGGAATTCATATGGGAAGACAAATGTCCACAGTTGCTAAAACATTAGGTTTTTAAAAAATAATGGAATAATTATAATACATTTCAGTTATATGTGTTAATGATCTATTTCCCAAAGTAGATTGAGAGTTATTTGAGAACAAGAACAGTTTAAAGTCAAATACCTTGAAAATTACAAACCTAAAAATTTGTAGGATACATTTTGTATGTTCTACTGAAGAGAAAAAAATACATTGTTATTGGTTTACATTTTGCATAAAATTATAAGAAAAGTCCTGAGATCATAGGGTTAGAGCAGAATTATTGATGTGTAGGTAAAAAATAAATTATAAAGAGAGAGGAGCATAATTTTTGAAGAAAAGAGAAAACTCTTCCTAATGGACAAAGAAGATGTGAAAAGAAGGAAATTCACAGGACAAACAAGGCAAAATTTTGAGTACGGATTTATAAGGCATGATGATAGATTTTCTTTTATTTTCTTTTTAGTGTTTGTTTTTTCTCATGTTTGTGGATACTTTTTCTTTGAAAAAAATCAAAGAAAAGCTGTACTAATATTCAGATCAAATTACAAAATGTAGCTAAAAATATATTTCCAGTTGTTATTTAATAGATGACATAGTTCAATTTCTCTCCCTTTACATTCAATGTACAGTTTGGCTTCTTGTCCCTTATAAAATTAGTGTGTGAGATGTATATTTTTTAATGAGCTAACCAGGGGACGTAGCTGTTTAAAAATGCTTTCTATAACAGGCTATTAAAACAGTAGTAGTTGATCTGGAATATAAGCAACCTAGGGATTAACCTCAATTTATTTCTCCTTGATTGTGCTTTGAAAATGACTGCCTGCTGTGCATACCCAGCCAAACCTAATGATGCTCTGCCTGTTCCAGGAATCCACAGATAGGTGTCCTTTGTGTCTCCAGGGCCCTCTCAATGTTTTGTTAAAAGCATATCACCAGTAAGCTTACTCTGAGCTTGTCACGGTATATAAGGTCTTTTATGATTTTTAAATTATGAAAGACATTTTTATATAATTGTGAACATTATATTTGACCCCGTGATTATGGAAAATTTCAGATATGTATTTCAATCATTACTGGTTTCACATGAGTTCAGCCATTTTTCATCTATGAAACCTACACAGCAGGCCTTTGAGAACAAATCTTGGAAAAACTCACACTGAATTTGCTTCATTATATACATTTTAGCATGTTTATGTAGCTGAAATATTCCACAAAAGGCTATGGTCAAATAATTTAATCTATTTTAAAATGAATTAAGTTTATAAAGTACAGCAATTTAAACAAGTGAGATATGAACATCATTTGCATCAGGACCCACACTGTCTGGTTGGACACACTTTCTTCATTCTGGCTCAGGAAACACTGGTGCAAAACAGCTGTGGATGAAGAGTCCCTGGGAATGTATAACAGTTCTTCAACTTGCTAGCTGTGTAATCCTAATCAAATTGAGTTGATGTGGTGATTAAAGTAAATTAGATTACCCATGTAAAGTGCCTACACATAGCAAACACTTAATGTTTGCTGTTAGTTATATTAATTGTAGCATTCCACCAGCTATAGGCAACATTGTGTCAAGGGGAAGACAACTGGATGGAAATTGCAAGGCAACAAATCAAAAATCTAGTCCTGCCATTGGCACTAATTTTTAAAAAATTCTGATAAAGCAACTGGAGTTTTCTGGGCTTCTTCTGTAAATTGTTAGACGTGTAAGCAAGTCATTATCATTTAGATTAAGCTGAACTTTTCTCTTCATATTTCTCCCTCTTTCTAATGACCACTAACCTTTAATGAGACATTCTTTTTAGAATATATTTTTAAAAACATATAATTATGTAATACTCTAAATTACTTTGTATGGTACAAGATCTAGCAAAAGAAGGAGAAAGAGAAATAGAAGAGGAAGAGGAAGAGGAAAAAGACGAAAGAAGAAACAAAAGTCTTTTAATAATAATTCCTGGTACCATTTTATTCTAGATATAAAAACCACTAGTTTAATATTACCTTTTGGGATTTCTCTGCTAGGTAAAATGCCGATTTTCTCTGATAGTGAGTATAAATACTCTTAGCTACATTAAAATATCAAACTGCTAATATGTTTTCCCCAATAAGCAAGTTAACGGCCAGCACCAACAGAAGCATAAAAATACAATAGATACTATATATATGAACTCCATGTGACAAGTCTGCCCTTTCTGTCTCAGGGTGTGGCAGGAGTAAAGAAGGAGATTCAGAGCTCATGGTGATCCCAGAAATATATTTCATATCTAAAACTCCATCAACAGGAGTGAGGATGGGACTCCTGAGCTCTGTGTGCCCCTTACTACACTGAACTCCTGCGGAGAGGGAAACAGTATCATCATACCACCCTACTTGTAAATAGGCAAGCACTCTCAGTCGCAACCTCCCCAATTTGCCCAAAAAACAGTCAAAACAAGTCCTATCATCATTTTTATCTTTTCTCTATTAATCACTATAAGAAATCACAAAACCCCTGAATCATTTATCACCTATCACTCTCATTTCTACATGATTCAGCATATTTCTAATCCAACCTCACATGTACCCCTTCCTAACTTCGACACGCTAAATACCAATGTCACTAAAATATACTATATACTTAGCCTCTTTTCTCAGTGTTTGCTTCAACTGCTACCTCCAGTTGAAATCTGAATCCCTTGAGGACATTGCTTTGCTGAAGTTCTCTTGATGGCTATACTTTGTTCTGTCAACACCACCAGTCTTACATTTGGACTTGCACTAGAACAGCCACATTCCTTACTTCTTATTGTAAATTCCAGATCATGGTCTTAGCCACATTGATTCCTCCAACACATAACACTGAAGTACATACCATTAGACCATACCAACTGTTTTCAGGAATTTAGAAGATTTCAAAGCATGTGATATTGACAGGTGAGCAACTATATAACTACATTCTTTAAATAGTATTTTCTTCTAATGATGGAAAATATGATTTAAGGTTCAGTTTTCACTACCAGTGAAACCAGTGCCAATCCATAAATTGTTTATAAAATGTCTATGATACAACAAATATAAACGTTGAGAAAATATATGTAAAATTTTACAGTAATTTGATAGAGTCAATTTATGTTCATTGAATCTTACATTTTTAAAGTCTTGTACTTTTTATGTATTTTTATTTTTTAGTTATTAATTGTAGTTTACAAAGGTATTAGTTTGTAACCGTTTTAGAAAATAATAATCACAACAAAAATAAGATGCACATAGTAGTAGGGACCTCCAATCATAATGGAATAAATGAATAACTTAGACTCCAATGCATAACTTTATCCACTTGAGTGATGAACTTCAAAAATATTCAGAGTTAGCTTCAAGCAAAAAATATAATATTTACTTCTAAGCAACTGCCTAAGCTCAGGGGAATTCACCCAAGCGGTGCACCTTGATCTAACTCTGTGCTCAAGTTGAAACAAAATAGATATGCCATGTTCCTGGGTAATGAACTACCAGACAACTTTCAGTACACAGAAGAGAAGGCAGTTCTCAGTCCAGGACAGCCACAAGTAGTTTGTTCTGAAATATCGAGAAGGTTTACTCACATTGGAAATAAAACAAACATAATTATCTAGCAGAATCAAATAAAAGCCAGGAGACAACCAAAGAGAAACAATAGCTTTTTTAAAACTCTCACTTACAGAATTATTTATCTTGCTATAGAAATATGTGTGTTATATTTATATCATCTATTAGCAAAATAAATTTATTTAAAAAACACAAACTAAGCATACTACTAAAATCCTAGAATACAAGTCAATCATATAATTTTATAAACTCTTTAGGCTTACAATATGTTATAACAGTTTACATGTTTACCCACAAATATTCTAAATATACAGCCATTTAAATAAGTAAGGCCAATTTATTATAAGTTAGAAAGTAACAGATCTAAAACTTTTGTTATTGTTTTTGTTTAAAATGTTTTCTAAAATAAATTTTTTTTTTCAAATATAGGTTTAGGAAAAAAATACCATTTTAACTGCACATAACAAATCAAGTTTATGTATTTTATATTCCCAACTTGCACTATTTCAGTAAAGTTTAAGAGTTGAAATGTACTTTCCAGAGAGCTAACTTCATATAGAAAATAAAGCATTTGCCTTTCCAAATTATGATTTATTTAATGTGAAGTCACTATATAGACAGTAGTAGTACTGTATATGGAAAAGTTCATTTTTCTAGAGAAAAGATGGTAAGAATGTCTGAAGAGTTTGTAAATAAGATTTCTTTCATGCAAATATAACTTCACTCATTAGTGAATATATATTAAGTGCTTATATGTTCTAATAATGTTCTAGGAGCTAGGGTCATAGAAAGAAATAAACAAAATTATTGTGAAAAGTAGAGGAGAAAGAAAGGGAGGGAAGGAAGGAGAGGAAGGAAGGAAGAAGGAAAGAAAAAGAAAAGAGAGAGAGAAGAAGGAAGGAAAAGAAGGAAGGACGGAAGGAAGGAAGGAAGGAAGGAAGGAAGGAAGGAAGGAAGGAAGATAGGCTGAAGGGCTGATAAATTTCAAAAATTGACAATGAAAGATACCACTGAGAGAGAACTTTGAGTAGAAATCTGAAGAATGTAGGCTAGGCAAGAATGTGCACGCCTGGGGAAAGAACATTTTAAGACAAGAAAGCGGTGAGTATAAGTGCCCAGAAGTAGAAATATCCAAGGCATGTTATAGGAACAGCATGGTAGCTACTATGCCTCCAATGAAAACAACAGGAAATAAATAAGACATGACGTCAATGAGGGGGAGGCAGTTCATGAAGGGTCCAATAGGTTTCTCGCTGACTGAAATGAGAGACATTAACTTAATTCAGTTCAAAAAGAACACAACTGTTTTATTGTTATGATACACAAAAGGACTATGAAGAACTCAGACTACACAGAATACATTATTAATAATTCAAGTTAACTGATGATGGCTTGATCCTCAATGTTGGCAGTGAAATTGTGAAACATAGACAAAATTGAGGCTTCCCGATGGTTTGGATAATGGGTGTACAAGAATGAGATGGACTCCAACTTTTTTTTTTTTTTCTTTTGAGTCAGTTTCTCACACTTTTGCCCAAACAGGAGTGCTGTGGCATGATCATGGCTTATGTCAGCCTCCAACTCCTAGGCTCAAGTGATTCTCTCAATTCAGCCTCCTGAGAAGCTGGGACTACAGGACCTGCTACCCCTGCCTGGCTATTTTTTATTTTTTTTATTTTTATAGATATAAGGACTCACTATATTGTCTAGGCTGCTCAAACTCCTGGGCTCAAGCAATCCTCCTGCCTCAGCCTCCCAAATGCTGGAATTATAGGCATGATCTACTGCACCTGGTCAGATGCCAATATTTTTGAACTGAGTTGCTGGGTATTAGCATTATCATTAACTACACAAGGACTAGGTTTATGATGGATGGGAGATCAGAAACTCAGTTTCTTCCACTAAGCTGGACAACTTTTGATTTTACTGATTTTTAAACAGTCCTTTGACATCAAGTTCAACTTTTTATCTATTAACTCATGAATGACACTTTAAAATTAGGCATGGTGGTATGATATGCAAGCCACCTGTGCAACTTCAGTTGTGCTTTTATCTCGGCCAAATAGAGCAATACTAGTTTGTGTAAGAGTTTAAATAAATTTAATTACATTTCACATTTTTTCTTTACAAAATTAGAGAAAAGTAACAGTAAGAGTGACATTTTTAATGATCGTGGAAACTTTATACATTTCAGACAATTTAGACATTCACAGATATCACTAGGCATACCAAAAGAGGTGGCTAAATTTCACTTTTTTATTAGATAATATTTGAATTTAAGTGAATAAAAATAATGTATTCATGAAGTTGTACAAAATTCTGGCAATATATATCAATGATTGTGCCTAAAACAGATACAGAATTTTGGCATTTAATTGTATTAAAATAATCCGAGAAATGAACTGCTTTTTGTCCCATGAGTGTAAATAAATTTTATATTTAGTTTTTGTACTTGCAATTCAAGTACATATTTCCTTAAGTCTTCGTATACCAGAATAAGGTAGCTAATTGTCTAGACTTGATCTGGAGAGAAATTGCAATCACAAAGACATTTCAAACCAATTCTTCTCATATAATGAAATTATATGCATTATTTATTATCTCTCATAACCCTTTTACTTGCTGTCATGGCTTTGCTTTTAAAAGAAAAACAGTTGAAGGGACAAATCCATTAAGATAATATTTTAAAATCCTGTTTTTATTGAAATACAATATACTTTCTGATATGCTTATCAGAGAGGTAGAGGCAAAGATTTCTCATATTCTGATTCTGAGGTATCTTTACAATTGTTTCATAAGTTCTTATATCAGGAAATCTTGTTGGAAAGCTCCAGGCACAGGCTTTATTCATTCAATTTGAATTTGGAAACAGAGGAAAAATTATTAAAATAATTTTCTTCCCTTTCCTCTACTAGCTTCTATTTCTTCTTTCAGTTAATCTACAGATGCATTGGGTTAGAAAGTGGGTCATGGTAAAGCAGGGTTCTGACTTCTGAAATGAGCTGTTGAAATACACTAGTAGAATCATCACTATTGTGGGGGAAAGGCCACATGAGTGTATTGGTGCACTAAATTACTAGTCTACTACATTTAGACTTAACAAATGGGAAATGGACATTGTATTGATGCAGTAGAGTTCTAGTTTTAATGGAGCAAGAACCAAGAAAAAGAAAATAAAAGTTTAAATTTATAGAATATAAGAATTATTAGAAGGTAAATTTTAAAAATATATAATCTACTATTTTGTTCATTGCATGAAAATGCCTATATACACATATAGCTTGGTGTATAAAATAATGAGAAAACTAAATTGAAGTGTTGGAAATAAATATACAAAATCAAGTAAAAAATCAGAATAAAGTTAAAATTATTTTATTTACTTATAGTAAATAAAATTGCAAAAAAAATTCTGTATTTTGAAGAGATATCTACACTTTCATGTTTATTGCCGTATTATTTACAATTGCCAAGACATGAAATCAATCTGTGTCCAGCAATGGATAAATGAATATAGAAAAACTAGTATGCATGTATATATATATATATGTATATATATATACACACACATATATACATATACATATATATGTATATATACATTATGTATATATAAATTTCTTTTAGCTTAATGTACTCCAACATGGATGGACCTGGAGGACATTAGACTAAGTGAAATTAGACACTGAAAGATAAATACTGCATCTCACTTATATATGGATCTAAAAAGTCAACCATGGAAGTAGAGAATGACATGTTGGTTACCAGGGACTGGGTGGGGGATGTTGGAGAGATGTTGGCTAAAGAGAAAAATTTTGAGTTAGATGAAAGCAATACATTCTGGAGGGTGACTATTGTTAACAATAATGCATTGCATAGTTGAACATTGCTTAGTGGACTTAAAACATTTGCACCACATACAATCAGTATGTGCTGTGATGAATATGTTAGTTTTATTTACTTGTTCTACAATATGTACATATATTTAAAAATCATGGCATACACCATAAATATAAGCAACTTTTTGTTGTCAATCAAAATTTTTAAAAAATAAAAAAAATTGGCCAGGCTCAGTGACTCAGCCTGTAATCCCAGTACTTTGGGAAGCCCAGACGAGTGGATTGCCTGAGCCCCTGGGTTCGAGACCAACCCTGGCAACTTGGCGAGACCTCGTCTCTACAACAAATTAAAAATTAGCCAGGTATGGTAGCACACGCCTGTAGTTCTGGCTACTCGGAAGGCTGAGGCAGGAGGATTGCAGAGCAGGTTGATGCTGGGGTAGCCATGAGTGTGCCACTGCTCTCCAGCCTGGGCAACAGAGTGAGACTGCAACTCAAAAAAAATTTAAAAATTAAAAATTTAAAAATTTAGAATATCTTGTTGATAGATGGTTATAAAATGATCATAATAGTAACTACTCTGCTCTCACTGCCAGAGGTTTAGTTTTCAAAAAAGCTTGTCTTTGTTTCTTGTCTTTGTTTCTTTTCTTTGAAAAAGAAATACACCAAAAAGATTGATTTCTCACGTCACAAAGTGTCTCTCTAGGAATATACAGTACTGGTAAATGTACTTGAAAATAAGGTGCTTGATTATATCATAATTGGCAATTCTAAAATTACAAGGGTGAAAGGGAGCTTACTCAAATGTAAAATTATTTTTTATAATTCTTACTACAAGGAATAAAGTATATTATAGTGCAAACCTGTTTAAAGATAGGAGTTTAGCTTGTTTAAGCCTTTTAAGAGTTCTTCTTTCACCACAATGATGACACTAAAACTGCCCTTTACTTACTTCTCTAATTAACTGAACTTCCAAAAACTTCTCTGAAGCTATATAACTGCTTTCCCATCAATAAAGGAGGTTTAAAATTCATGCATCTTAGAGCTTACTAGAAGTTCAGCTCACATGACTCATTGTTTGGTTATTCAGATAATTTTCCTCCAGAGAAAGAAATTTGAATTAAAGTAGTAACTAAAAACAATCCTTCTATGAGAACAAAATGATTTTTTTTCTAAGTTTTGAATATTTGTATTAAATTCAATTCTTCCATTTGCTTAGCGCTGAGTCTTGGACTCCTTTAAGTGACTCTTCCTTCTATATACTCCATCCACTATATCTGTAATTGCAGTCATCTCTATTTTGATATACGAAGGAGGACTCCCCCAAAACCTGGAATTATCTTTTGGAGGGTGGGCCTCTTGTAGCACTGGCTTCCCCCAGTAGGTATGTGGTCTAGGAACCCACTGGCATCTGCATACCACCTAGCATCGTGACAGTCTGTGTTTGGCTTCAGTGAATATTTTGGGGGATTTTTGAGATTCTTTCAATGGCTTTGCCCATTTCATGGTGGGTGATTTACCAGTGCACTTTCCCACACCACGTTCAGTGTTCAGCAGTTTTGACCCCCGTGCTCTTCCCTCCCTATTTACCTGGTCTCACACCAAGATAGTTTACTTTGTTTCTTTGGATGAATAAAGTCCGCAAAGAGAAATATTTTGCAGATGTGGAAGAGGTGAAGCAAAAACCAGCAGAAGCAGTAAAAGGCCTAAAAAATGACGAGTTCAAAAAAAGTTTGAGCGGTAGAAAAAGTATCATCACAGGTGTATTGCATCAAAGAGTTCTTCGACGATGACTTAAGTTTCAACATGTTTCTAAATACACAATGGTTTATAAATAATTTCTGGGTGGTTTTGAGTTTTCCCTCTTATATGCAGAATCTAGATATTTAACATCAACCCATCGCAAAGCAATCCCATCACATACTTGGACTATTTCTGTACCTTCTTAAATGGAAATTATTTCCTTTCTTTTACACTTACCCCAAATAGATTATTCACACAGAAGATAGAAATGGTTTTATTGAATATGACAAGTCTCATTATTACTGATTTAAATCTCTCCAAGGCCTTCATATTTCATTCGAAAAAAGGGAGGAGTCTGCTTTCTTTACTAAAGTTCTTCAGGATCCTATGTACTCTTTTCAACTGCTTCTCTGATGTCATCTTCTACCCATATCCTTCTATTTGATTGGTCTCAGCTTTACAATTCTGCTTGTGGTTCCTCAACCACACCACAAATATCCCCTCCTACTCTACACTAGTGCCAGTGTGTCCAGACGGCTTATCTTCAATACCCTCAAGCCTTGCCTCTTCAACCTATTTGAGTCTCTGCTCAAATACTCAAATATTAAATGATGACCCCTTATAAAACAGCACCCTCACTCTCCACTTGTCCTGTGTTTTCTGTCCTACATACAACTAGTTGCAACCTACATTTTTATTTATTTTTATCTGTCTCCTTCCACTATAATTCTCTTGAAGTCTTATATTATTTCATAAGTTATATTAAAATTAATTCAAACAATAAATCTTAATTTTTTCATCTTATTGCAATCACCAAATATAAAAATATAATTCAGGAGAAATTTGCCAACAATATAAATCATTTACATTTATTGAAGTATGTGTTCTCTTACTCTCTTACTCTCTGGGTTTTACTTTTTGTTTTATTTCACATTTATCAAAATGTTGCAAACATTCTCATATTATGCAAATTAGCAAAGTGAAAAAGATCAAGTTTATGGATGCTTGCTGACCTTATTTTTAATTCTGAAGTTTATCAGGTAACAGTTGCATGATCTTGCCTAGGTCACAATTTCAAACTCTTATTTTTTTAATATGTGAAATTAAAGTTGTAACATATACCAAATTTTCTACTGCATAGAATTTTGAATACTGAGTATTGATGGGTACAATTCACATTGAGTGTTTAGCATTTTACCTGGCACAGAGAAGAATTAATAGGTGTTAATAATTTATATTTGGTATTAATGCATTAGATAAACAAATATGGATAATTAATTAGGTATGAAAATTGTCAAAATCTCAACTACAGACAAAAAAAATCATAGTGGTCTTCCTACAAGAGAATACACACACACACACACACACACACACACACACACACACATATTTGTGTATATTCTTCTTGGGGAGTAAATGGTTATAGAAATATAAATAATTATTTTTAAATGCTCTGTTGGAAAACAAAATAATCTTAAATAATTGTAAATGCAAATGTGTTTTTATTGTCTAGTTTTAGCACTACTACAAAATTTGAATAAACATTTCTTTTCCATTTTTAACTTGCTTATTTTTTTAGTTATTGAACATTTAACATTTTCTAGTTATTGAATATTTAGGCAAGTACGGTCTGAAATGCATGCATGATACCATAAATAATACATAGTACACATTTTCAGATGCCATTTCACAAGTTATGTCAAAGAGGTGAAAGCACTGATATATAAACAGATTGACATTATGAAAGTAACTTTCATCTATAATGACTTTAAATACATTTAGAGATTTGTAAAGGGTAAAGGGAGAGAACAGCTTTATAATTAACTTGAATCTTTAAAAACTGAAATAATGTCTTTGTATAATTATTCACTGAAACTTAGAAGTAGAAAATAAAGATTATTTTCACAAGCCCATAACAGATTAAAAACTATGATTCACTATATAAATGCTACATACTATGACAGAATAGACAGAAGCAAAAAAGTATAGAAACCCAGATATCAAGTAAAATAAACTGGATACTTTTCTTTCATTTATAGAAAAATGTTGAATTTTTATAGAGCTGAAAGAAATCCTCATTATGATGCATTTTCAAATAACAAATTAAAGCCCTAAAATTTCTGCCAAGCTACAAAATAGGCATACGAAGCTGTATTCATCTCATTAATGATTATTGGAATTTTTACATCATTATCTCTGTGCTTTTTTAAAATGTCTATTATTTCTATTATTCTATTAAATACCACTCAACACATTTCTGTTTAACTATTTTTAAAGGTAATTATTTTCTCAAAATTCTTTTACAAAAATAAAATATATGCTTATGTATCTGAATGCTTTTGAGTCAAGAATGTGCTTTATGGCTCACATTTTTATAGCATGGCAAATTTTATTTGTATTTAAAGTTATCAAATTAAAGAAGTAACCATCCTGCTGAGATTATTTCAAGTTAAAAAAAATTTGCTTGTGTGACAGTGAATACTTCAACAACAGAACAAAATTATTAAGTCATAGTCTGTGGACTTGAACAATTTATGGGATTGTAATTATAAAATTACAAATAAAATTTGTTAATATATGAAATACAGTGGATAAATCTATCTGAAAGAATAAAATATAATAATTTTAAAGGATATAACAATTGAGTTAATTCAAGTTTATTTGTTTAATTACATTAACTTTCAAAAATCAATCTCTATTTTCCCCACTACTTAACAATCATTTCTGAATTTTCATATAGTAGAGGTAATAAAAAAAAGGAAGCTCTTTGTCTTGAAATAGCTAATGAAATATGTAAAATAATTGTAATAGCTTGCTTGACATAAGTAACCCCATTTTGTTAAAATCTTCCTTCTTAGCTGTCTGCCTGACTTGAAATTGACCCCCACCCCATGTGTATGTGTAATTACTGTAACGTTCCAATGCCCACAGACCCCACAGCCTTGTTCCCCTGAGTTGTTTACACTGACTGTTCTTGCTGACCATTTGAAAACTCCCTAGCCACAAGTTCCATGTAATTGTATGCCTTGCTAACTGAAATTCAAGAAATTGTTCCTTTTGCTTTTAGTTCTTTGTTCCCTCATCCCCCTGCTATGTAGATCACTTGCAGTTTTTTCCTTTATAAGCTTCTTGCTAGTTTAATTTGGCATCAAGAACTTTCTTGCCATGAGCCTACTCTTGACTGTGTGCTATTAAAGGACTCAAAATTCAAACCCAGTGTGCTAGCGATTCTCCTTTCACGCAGTTTAGTCATAACATTTGGAGGCTCCAGCAAGACCCTCCAGCACAAGCAGCAGCCTCACTCCGGCACTCCTCATCTGGGTGGAGAAATTGTGGAGGAGGCACCTCTTGAGTTATCTCAGGCCCTGTAACCTCTCATCTGACTCGGAGGGAGTTGGAATGACTGCTGACAGCTTATTGCAAAAATTCCTGAGTCCTTCTATGTTCTCCTAGGAGGTGAGAATTTGTTTTGTTTGCCAGTAAGAAACTGTTCTGCTCTGCCTGTGACCATAATTCTGTTTGAGGGAGTCACGGCCTGATGAAGCTGCCCTTTGGACACTCATTGGCCAAGACATTGGCTGAATGGATTCCTCTGGTTTTCTGACCTGTGGTTGTTCCAGGAGTCTGTAACTCTTCTGACTTGGTCCAGATGCACCCTGTTTGTCATTGTGTTTTAGCTATGTGTTTTAACTATTTGTTTGCTGTTTGCTCATTGTTTGTTATGGGTTCACAGAATTCACAACCTGCCAGTCCTTTGTACTGTATATTGAAAAATTTATCTGTTGTATTTGTGGAGAACTACGGTATCTGCCTTTCAAAAGGTGGGCTCTGGACCCTCTGTAAAATAGATTGGCCTGCATTTAATGTTGGTTAATCCTCTACAGGGTCTTTGAATGTTCATGTTACTCAGTCTGTTTAAAAGGTCCTTACAGGGACCCCTTGTCATCCTGATTAGTTTCTCTATATCGACCAATGCTTAAATTTAGCCCAACCCCCCCATTAAAAATATGTTCTCTTAAAACTCAGGACCCTTCCCATAATCCACACTATGCAGAGACAGAGCTTCTAACTTGAAAACAACAGGGTGCTATATACAAAGACCCCTGGCTGACTCTTCAAGGAAAATTTGTTTTACCTGTTTCTCAAGAGAATGAAATCTTGCCAAATTCCAAACCATAGGTTTTTTTTTTTTTTTTTTTGAGTTGGAGTCTCACTCTGTCGCCCAGACTGGAGTGCAGTGGCCGCTCCCGGCCACCACAGCCTCGACCTGCTGGGCTCCGGTGATCCTTCTGCCTCAGCCTTCCGAGTAGCTGGAACTACA
>CAUYQG010160577.1:0-19588 GCA_963574415.1 Tarsius wallacei | reverse complement strand
GGTTCCCTAGCATGGAACTGTCTCAAAAATATTTGAAGACTATTCCGACACTCCTGTTTGTCTAAATAAATGCTTGGGTTTTATAAATTCAAAAAAAGAAATCATTTCCTCCTTCCTTGGGTCAGATTTTTCTTTCTCACGTTTTAAGCAGCACGGGAAATAATGCTGAGAAAATTGGGATATTGTCAGTCGCAAGAAAAGCGATAACACCGAAATATTGGCCAGATGGTATTCAAAATAGTACCTATCACTTTTATAACTTAGCAGGCACATTCACAGATGTTATCTCATCTCATTCCCACAACAGCCCTGGAAAGTAGGCATTATTATTCCTGTCTCACAGATGATCACTCCCATTTATAACCGCTTAATTGTTCTCCCAAGCTCCCTCTGGTCTCACGCTCTTCCTAGCCATTCCCCATAACTGTCTCCTGAGAGATCTCGCCAAAAATACAGAATTGACCCAGCTTCCTAGCTTGAAATCAAGCACGGACTCCCTGTGGTACAGAATAAAGTCCAAACGACTGCCATGGCGGAGAAATCACACCTTCCTTGGTCTTCCATTGCCCCTCCCAACTCATCTTCCACCTCGGCCTCACACTAAAACTTCACTGAGCCCAGGCAGATCCCGTACACTCTGTGCTCCCCAGCTGTGCACATCTTCTTCTCTGTGCTCATCCCTGTCGTGTGTCCTTACTAAACTACTCATCTTTGAAGGTTCAGTTCTGTATCACCCCCACTGAACCCTTTGCTAGTTCTTACAGCTTTCAGCACCGATCACCTTTCCTCTGGGACCATCCCAGTTCTTGTATCACCTTGCCGTACACACAGCAATGGGGATCTCAAATATCTGTTTGCAGACATATGTGTATACTTATTTAAATGATTTCATATGCAGAGAAGAATGTCCAGAGGGATATGTACCAAACCAGTACGGAGATACCTCGAGAGGTGCTAGAGTGGGAGAGAATTTTCACTTTCTAGTTTTTTCTCAGCTGAGGTTCTTCCTCTGAGTCATAGGAAATGATTCAAGTGACTATTTTCTCAATTCTCTCAACGACAGCACCCCATTCTAGTTACACAGAAGAGAAGTTAATTCAGTATATACAATGGATGTGTTAGGCGTTGGGGCCTAATTCACTCAATGAACCTGAGGAGGGAAGGACTGCTAGACCATTGCACTGCCCAACCTTTACAGAAAGATGCTTTCAAAAGTTCTTTCTTGGCCGAGCCTGGTGGCTCAGCCTGTAATCCCAGCACTTTGGGAGGCCGAGGTGAGCGGACTGCCTGAGCCCGCGGGTTTGAGACCAGCCCAGGCAACTTGGTGAGACCTCATCCCTACAATAAATAAAAAATCAGCTGGGCGTAGTAGTGCGCACCTGCACTTTCAGCTACTTGGAGGTTGAGGCAGAAGGATCTCCAGAGCCCAGCAGGATGAAGCTGTGAGTATGCCACTGCATTCCAACCTGGGCGACGGAGTGAGACTCCAACTCAAAAAATAAAAAAAGGTTCTTTCTCAAAATCATTAGTATCTGATTCACCAAAACACATCCATAATGCTGCACATGAAGAAATACATACTGATAGTCAAACAGAACACACAATCAGGATGTTGAATTCGGTCTTAGCTCTGACATATCTAACTACAAGACTTCGGACAAGCCATTAAATATTTTCCGACTGGGTTTCCTTATTTGTTAGATTTACATTAAAACATGTGATACCATTATCTATCTACACAAATATATGTGCATTTACATGAAATATATTTTCACATATATATCCTATTACTGTATCTGCAGAGACAAATCTTGCCTATTAAGAATATAGGCCATTTCAGGAATGATCAGAATTACGAATCCAAAGCTTCAAATCACATCTCATAGCTACCAGCAGATGGAGCTATAACCACCGGGCAACTAAGGGGCAAAGAGGACCTACCTAAATCAAGGAACATGTAAGTCTACAAGCCAGTTTTGTTGTTGTTATTGTTTTCTAAAGGTTATGTACCACATGTTGATACTCTCTCATTGTAAAATAAGATCTGCTTTGAATCCTGAAAGCAAACAATAAAAACCCTTCCTCACAGATGACTGTATTTTTAAAGAGCATCCCAGGTATCCCTAGTACAATGCAGAGTACTCAGGGAGAGGGCACAGCCAGCACTCATGTGGAGAGGCCGTGCTAGAGCCTGTAATGGTACCACAGGAGGGGCATCGACGTGCTGGTTCTGTCTCTGACCATGTGACCATGTTCTGGTCACATGTCCTTCCAGGGTCTCAGTTTCCTTATTTAGAAGCTAACCAGCTAGATCAGAAGCTCTCCAAGGTCCTTTACAACTCTAACAATCAATGAGTCTAAAGTTATAATGAGGTAAAGTACAATAAGGTATATACGAGACTCTCGGAGCTTGATCCCAAGCCTATATCCAGTGTTCTCTGCAATAGTCCTTGCTACACAGAAGGCTGGTTACAACTTGTTTTCCATAAGCTCTTCTTCCACATGGGTAAATTTGTCATTTAGACATGGAATAAAATTTCTTGAGATATAAAGTCAATCTCACAGAAAAGACTTCTCCCATGTCAGCCCCCACAATTCCCTGGATCAGTAGAGAAAGGCCCAAGTGATTCGCTCATGCCTGGGATGGCCCCAGAATGCTGCAGTCTGATGGTCTTTAGTCCAAAGAAGAAATAAGTTAGGTCCAATTCAGTGTGAAAAAAACCAGTGCTTGGCACATACCCAACACTAAACAGATATTTGTGGAAGAATGAATGAACAAATAAATGAACAATTATCACCTTCCTTAAGTCTTACAGACTACAGACACTCAAAAACTGCGTACTTGAATAAAAAAATTAGAAGATTTAGCTGTGTATTTGTATTTCCTACTCCTGTTACCATCCATGACAAGTTCCCAGTGAGTGGGTCTCAAGATCAGCTGCATACTAGAATTACTTAAAGAGTTTTAAAATATACTGATATCTGGCCCACTCCTGGAGACTATAATTTAATTGGCCTGGGATATGGCCTAGGCATAGGGATTTTTTAAAAAGTTTCCCACATGATTCAAGTGTGCAGCAAAGTTTGAGAAGGACTTGAAAGTTACTAAATCCTGAGACTCTTAGATGATGAGATACTTGGGAATTGGTAACTCCGAGTTTAGTGTCCATTTAAAATCTATCTTGGCTGAATACATTTCCTTGATAACAGGTCTGATTTTAAAGGTAAGATTCAGGGTATCCGGCCGGGCTCAGTGGCTCAGCCTGTAATCCCAGCACTTTGGAAGGCCGAGGCGAGTGGACTTCCTGAGCCTGTGGGTTCGAGACCCACTCGGGCAACTTGGCAAGACCTCGCCTCTACAATAAACCAAAAATTAGCTGGGCGTGGTAGTGAGTGCCTGTAGTCCCGGCTACTTGGAAGGCTGAGGCGGAAGGATCGCCTGAGCCCAGCAGGTTGAGGCTGCAGTGGCTGGGAGCATGCCACTGCACTGTAGTCTGGGTAACAGAGTGAGACTCCAACTCAAAAACAAACAAACAAAAAAGATTCAGGGTATCCTGAGGACAAAGGCTCCACCCAACACATTACTCAAAAAAAGGCGTATAAAAATTAACAAATTTCAACTGGTCCTAATATTTCTTAGTAAGGAGTATCAGTAATATTTCTTCTAACACTTCTTAGTAAGGCTTGGAAACACTAACACATTTAGAGGAATGCTGTCATTTCCTTCTTCGGATTTTTGGTAACTTTTTGTTGAAAGGATATATATTTCTCTGTACATTTATAGCAGTGAAAATTGACCTCTAGAGTCTTAGAGAACATTAAGGTGCTTACTTGCCTTGGAACAGAGATGAACTCTTGTCACTTGGCTTTTCAGTGATGTGAGAACACACATTCAAAGGCGCCTTACATGGGGAAATCTCAGAAAGTGTGTTTCAGGTTCACTGTGGGTGCTTACAATGTGAGTTTAGAAGCCATCCCTGTAAGAAATTCTGTTGGTGACGCATAACCAGATGCCGACTGCCTGGGCTGTGTCCCACAGCTCCAACACATATTCTGTGCCCCCGACTGGATACACTGAGCCTGAATTCAGGATGTATCTTCAAGGCTTCTATCTCTGAACACTCGCATTATGTGAACATACATGTAAGGGAACCCAAATAACGTGCAGGGGCCTAGGGATAAGGTTATCATTTCTTTTTTCTTTCCTACAACTAATATCCTGTATTTTTTCTGTGTCTACAACCACATTGAAGCTTCTAGATTTCACAAGTCAAACTGACAAACTATGCCGATATAACAGGTGTCCCGAATGTCAGGCTCAGCCACACGGCCTGGGTTTCACATCGACACAGAGACCCAGGCTACCAAGGGAAGAAGAGGACCCGGGGCAGCTACCTTTCATCAGACTAGATACTGAAGCATCTGGAACACAGGTGACTATGATCTCGGGCATCCCACCTAAGCTGCTGGGATATGGTGACATTTATTAGGAAAGCAGCAGGAAGCCAACTAGAAAACAAAAAGATGGGATGCAAACAGAAGAAAGATCGAGAAAGTGCGAAGTCTATTTTGAGAACCATCTCCTATCAGTTAGCTGTCAGACCTAGGGGGATTGAACTTAACTGTAAAATGTTCCTTGATATTCTAGGGAAATGCCCACGTTCAGAGATAATGGTGCTGAATTGAGTGTTCTTTAATTTGCACATCAGTAATTAATGCTGTCACACAGCTGGCTCAGGTCGGATCCAGACTTCAGAAAATCAGGCACATTCTAACGGCAGAAAATATTTTTCAAGCACTTACATGCTGGGAATTCACGAGGGTGTTTGTGGTTATTTGCATGTGTGTTTTAAAATACAGTATCTTATTTTCTGATCACCTCTATTAGTGTGTAGAATAAGGGCAACTCTGTGCTGTGGTTTGAACGTCTGTCCCCTCCAAAACTCATGTTGAAGCGTAATCCCCAATGTGGCAATCTTGAGAGGTGAGGGCCTTTAAGAGGCGACTGATCATGAGGGCTCTGCCTTCATGAATGGATTTCCATTCCACTAATGCCTTAATGGGTTAACAGATTAATGGGTTATGATGGGCCTGGGACTGGCGGCTTTCTAAGAGAGACCTGAGCTGTCCCGGTGAGGCATGTGATACCCTGCATCCCCTTGGGACTCTGTAGAGAACCCCATCAACAAGAAAGCTTTCACCGAATGCTGCCCCTTGCTTGGACTTCCAGCCTCTGTAACTGTAAACAACAAATTCCTTTTCGTTATAAATTACCCAGTTTCAGGTATTCTGTTATAAGCAACAGCAAGTGGATTAAGACACTGTATTTTTTCTTGAAAAAGAGTGAATTTCTTCATAACTGAGCCTAGAGTCGTGATTAGAAAGAACAGCATGTTTTGTTTTAATGACGATATTTTTTAAAGGAGGGGTGTGCTATATACACTGCTTCTCCAAATTGCGGTTTTATGGTAGATGGGTGTTAAATGCTGAGGCAGTTTGAGTTTATAGTTTTATTATATATCTTTTACTAGCATATTATATTATGCTAGTAAAAGATTATGATAGCCCAAAAGAGGTCAACCCTCAGGAAACTTCCCAGGCTGAGCTACAGGGCTACTTGCAAATTCTCAAGAATGACGTTATAAATAGGTCTAGTTGCTGTTTCCCTAGCTTTCTATTCCAGAGTTTTACAGGGAATTAGGAGAGCAATTGTGCCACAAGGGAGGAAGGGCCGGAAGAAATCCAGACGTGGAGTGTCCCTGACAATTACACAAGTGTACCCAGGGAGGGGGAGTGTGGAGTCACATCCCTCCCTTGTTCAGCAGAGCAGCCCATGTGCCCAGGTGGCCGCCATGGTCTGTGAGCCAAAGAGTAGGGAGGGCCGGGTCAAGTGGAGGTCACACGCAAGCCGCCGGGTACATCTTAGGCGGCTCTGCCTTTCCACAGCCAGAGGTAAAGATCTTTTCCTCCCAGACCATATTTGTCCCATGGCTAGATGCCATTTTGATCAGTATGGTTCCCCCTACCTCCTCCAGATTCTCAAGAAATACTTTAGAAAACGTAATGAAATGCAGTCTGCACAGGCCCCACTGTGACCCATACCAGAGGTGAATACCAATATGCTCATTTGTTTTCTCACCAATAGGATTTAGAATAGATAACTGTTACAAAATAAAAACGACAAATTCAAGCTGCATTTCTTACCTGTGAATGTATTAGAGTTTTACATACGAATTTATTTTTTAAAAAGACTCTGCTAATAAAAAATGAAGGAAACAAAAAACAGAAAAAAGGTTGGGGGGATGCTGGGAACCGCTGCAATAAAAAAATTCAGAAGTGGAATCAGAAGTTCTCTTCCCTACTCCACCCAGTGAAGCTATTTTTAAGAGACAGAGTCGGGCAACCTCTTCAGGTCCCCTCCAACTGTGGGAGCTTTTCTGTCCTTTCATTAAGTCCTGCTTTAAAAAAAAAAAAGGAGAGAGACAAAGTCTTACTCAGGCTGGAGTGCAGGGGTGCGATCACTGAAGGCTCGAACTTCTAGCCTCAAGCAGTCCCTTCGACTCAGTCTCCTGAGTAATTGGAACTACAGGCATATGTCACCACGCCTGGCTAATTTTTTAATTTTTGTAGAGGCAGGGTCTTACTGTGTTGTCCAGGCTGGTCTCAAACTCCTGGCCTCAAGTGATGCTCC
This sequence comes from Tarsius wallacei, assembly GCA_963574415.1. Lineage (NCBI taxonomy): Eukaryota > Metazoa > Chordata > Mammalia > Primates > Tarsiidae > Tarsius > Tarsius wallacei. The sequence continues at coordinate 12,897 of CAUYQG010160577.1, read as the reverse complement.
CACCTCTGCCTCCTAAAACACTGAGATTACAAGTGTGAGCCAAGACTATTATCACGAACACATTTTTGAATACAAAGAGAAGATCTGCTCTCAAAAAGTTATTTCCTTAAATACCATGATGTGTAATAAAGATATATGTATTTCCAGAGACGGTAATGGACTTCCTTTTCCTAAATCTTTAATCTCTTTAGAGTTTCTTCCTTCCTTCCTTCCTTCTTTCCAGGAGGTACCTATAGAAACCTAGAATAAACTTAGTCTTTTTGCCTCAGCATAGCCATTTTTGCTTGGACTTTATCCCTGATGCGCTTTGAATCTAGCACAGGTTAGGCATAGATAGATACATTTCTAATAGGCAGGTTTCAGGAAGCGTTCAGACATTTCACTGCAGGCCAAGTGGCAGCCTACCCCACCCCCTCTGCAAATTTCCATCAGATGCAAAACAAGGACAAAGCCATACAAATAATAGACCACCTTTTGGTCAAGGAGTTTGTGGATTGCAAATGTCTGACAATCTCTTGCAGGAAAGCCCCCTCCCCCTTGTCTCCTTCCATCTAGTCTACCACGTGAGGGCATGAGATGCTCATGTCTGACGACCTCAAGATCCAAGACTCATGTGACTAACCCACCCATCCGCCTGCTGTCCATCACCTGACGTCAGTACCCATGCCTAACTGCCCCTTTGTAATGAAGTGGAGCAGACCACTGCCCAACCACCTTAATGACCTTCTCTCATCCAAGGGAAATGGTTAAAGGGACTCAACCGCAAGCAGCCATTTTGCCATTGCCTTGTTAAGGTATGGTATGGCCATGTACTCTTTGAGCTATGTCCAGGCCATGTTTTCTTACACTTTGGGTCCCCTTCCGTACCTTGGGGAGGCGAATCTCCTCTTTCTTTCTCTCCCTCTCTAATTTACTTTATAAATAAACTATATCTTCTCATCTAACTTCTGGGCAATTCTTTGCCTCTTTCACGGCACTGGATAGCACACCAAACACTCCACATCCCCAGCGGGCCTGACCTAACATTCTAGAGGGCCTACTGGGAGTGGGACCCTAACACTTCCTTCTTTTCTTTCTTAAAGCGTGTTAAGATCAGGAAGAAAACAATGTAACAATGAAGACAGATGCGGAGAGATGTGCATACACATATCTACACATACATAGATATAATCATTCAATCAGTCTCCTTGAGCCCTGTCTAAATTACCGCAGCTGCTGGATGCTCAGCCTTGGAGTTGCGGTTCCACCAGAGGCTGGGGGTAGGGGCGGCGGGGGTGGCAGCCCAGCACTGACTGCCTCATTCCCTCTGCAGGCAAAGAACTTGGCAGAATGACTGCTCTCAGGGAAAGGTGCCAAGAACATTCGAGGGGTACAGAAACAGAACAAGGTGGAGTGTGGTATCTCCTGGAAAGCAGGCAAAAGCCTGAGTCGGGATTCCTTCCCAGTCTCTTCGGCAGCATCAGAAGGCAGCACGAGTCCTGGGGGATGGGGAATGTGGGGTGGTTCATTCAGGGAGCCTGGGAAGGAACTCCCATCTGTGGGATGAACATGGGCAGAGTGGGATCCCGCAGTCAGGGTGTGGAAGTAGATGGAAGGCTGGGTGGGTTTTCTCCCCATTTATGTCTTTCTCTTTATTATCCTTGGGGTGGGCCGGTGGGTGGGTTTAGCATCTGGAGATTTGATATTACAGATGACAAATAAACACAAGGAAGCTCTGCTTCGTAAGACAGCCGCTGGGACATCACGAAGGAACACCACACAAGGAGGGACCAAGGGCACTGCAGAGTGGAGCAGAACAGGGGCAGGTGACGGGCAGGGAAAGTATGACCTCGTACTGTCACCGCCGCCCTTTCTCCAAGTCCGCTGCACATGACAGCCCATGGAGCAGTTCCACGGCGTGTGAGTCACAGAGAGCTTTCACAGAACCCACAAACCTAGACTCCATAAAACACCAAAAGAGGACCTGCGAGTGCCAGGCACAAGGCCAGGCAGTGGGGACCCAAAGATAAACAAAGCACAGTCCCTGAAACCAGGTGGCTCCCGGGCCAGCATGGGAAGACGAGGTGGACAGAAACGTCGTGAGACAAAACCATAGAGCAAGACACGAGGCTATGCCTGTCCCAGTGTCCTACTCTGCCCCGGGCACCCTGGCGGGGCTGCAATCCAGGAGAAAGTGACCTGCCTTCTGGATAAGGGTACGTGTACCCTACACAGGGAAGAAGGGAAAAGAGCATGCCAGAGAGAGGGCACCGCATCTGCTAAGGCACAGAATGCTGTGGCTGGGACAGAAGGATACTCAGGTGGGTGGCGACCCACTCCCAGGGAAGGTGGGGCTCTACTGTGAGAAGTTTTGTTGTCAAAGTCACCCACGTGGGCTTCATGCTAAGGAACGCTAAGGAACTAAGAAGCCAAATGCAAATACAAAACTCCAGCTCTAAAAGGAGTCAGAACAGTGTTTTCTTCTGCAGAATATTTACATCGCACAATGTGAAGTTATTCCTTCATCCCGACCCTGTCTCTCCGATTCGTGGTGTAACTTGCAACATGGAATTTCACTTCACTCCACTTGTAATATCCCAAGTGGGAAGTTCATATACGCTTTTCTCTTTTGCCATGAACAAGTGGAAAGAGTCCACTGGACTCGAATGTAGACGTCATCATTTCCTTGGAGAATGAGGCTGACTCAGGAGCTCTTCACAGGTAGTGATGGAAAAACTGGAGTCTTGTAAATGTCAAGTTCATTATACTTTTCACCAAGATTTTTTCCCCCCTCTAAAAGAAGGGGACTGTGGTTGGGCACGGTGGCTCACGCATGTAGTCCCAGCACTTCTGGGAGGCGGAGGTGAGAGGATTGCCAGAGAGGGGTTCAAGATCAGCCTGGGCAACTTGGTGAGACCTCATCTCTACAACAAATTAAAGAAAAAAAAATTGGCTCAGCATGGTGCATGCCTGTGGTTCCAGCTACTTGGAAGCCTGAGGCAGAAGGATCACCTGAGCCCAGCAGGTTGAGGTGGCAGTGGCCATGAGCATGTCACTGCACTGCAGCCTGGACAACAGAGTAAGACTCCAACTCAAAAAAATAAAATAAAATATAAAATAAAGGGGGATTGTGAGAAAGTAAACAATATCTGGCATTATTTGAGATTTCTTTCTTCAGGATATTCCTACAGCCCCAGAATTAGAATACCATTGACTGGACACTTGTCTCTTCAGAAAATCCACTGTGTAAACTGGAAAGACTTTCCCGTTTTCATCAACAATAAGTGCTTTGAATGGAGAAACTACCAGCTCCCTGGTAGAATTTCAGAGAACGCAGAGGGGCCCAACCTTACCCACCTAAAGTTTCCACGGGCTCCTTCAGCACGAAGCCCCTAGCCATTCTCCAGCAGGCCTCTCCTCCCTTTCAGACACACATGGATCTCCTCTCTCTCTTCTTCTTATCTTAACACTCACTCAGACTTGGAACCTAACCATAACCCAGCATCAAAGTCAAGGTAATAGACCCCATGCTGCCTCTCAGTATTTAGCATGCACTCCAACTTGGCAAAGCACAGATCATAAAAGATATCCAATTGTGGAACACAGTGACTCACATCTGTAATCCCAGAGCTTTGGGAGGCCGAGGTGGGAGGCTCACTTGAGGCCAGGAGTTTGAGATCAGCCTGGGCAACATAGTGAGACCCATCTCTACCAAAAACAAACAAAACAAAACAACAACAACAACAACAAAAGCTGGGCATGGTGGCACATGCCTGTAGTCCAAGCTACTCTGGACGCGGAGATGGGATCATTTGAGCCCAGGAGTTCAAGGCTGCAGTGAGCTGTGATCATACCACTGCATTCCAACCTGCACGACAGAGACCCTGTCTCCAAATATCTCCTAATGGACATAGGCCCCTGATATCTAGACATACCGGAAAAGAATCTTTGAAGTAGAGATTAAATAAACAGAATAACACTTAAGTCCATCTAGGGCAGGGGTTGCCAAGCCGGCCAATCAAGATTTGCCCATGAAATCCTGAAAGCACACACCTCTTACCCAGTCCTCCTGAAATCCCATCACAGGCAGGAGGAACCTGGGAATCACGTACATTGTTAAAGGTCTCTGACAATTCTAATGATCAGGCCAATCCGGGAACCAGTGTTCTAGCGAGCCCTCCATCTACAGAAGGGAGAATTCAGTGACAAACTCTCAGCCGGTCACAATGACAGAATGCCTGGAAAATAATATCTTTATAGTCTACAAAGAAACAATTTTTTATTAACAAAGTTATCAGTCAAAACAACAAACTACTAAATAATATATGCTCAACCTCCTACCAGGTTTGAACTTTGAGTTCTCGGTCTCCTCACAAGATGGCAGCATGGGGACAGTGGGCTCCCCAACGCCTTTCGTCCTATCTGTGACTGTTCAGAGTCTGAGCCTACACACGGGTTTGCTTTGGGCCTAGGGGCCTAGGGACATTCCACCTGCAATATTGCCAGCTCTTGGAAGGAGGGATCCAGAAAGAAGTCCACATGGGCCCTGAAAGTACATTTAAGATCACTTGAGAGAAATTTCTCAGGACAAAGGGGAGGTCACAAGCACTGAGTCGGAAAATGTCCTTGGCCCAGTATCCCTGACCCTGTAGACATCTCACTCCCCATGAAGGCACAACCAGGTTGGAACTCCTGATGCGGGGGCTTCTCTTGCTCAGGTCTGAGACTGGAACATACTTTTGCAGCACAGAACAGTTTCTGCACAACTGAAGGTCAGCCTCTCTTCCTCTCCATATATCTTCATATATGTATATACGTTTTTACAGTGACTGCTTTTCCACCAATCATTGGTTGATAGAAAATTTTAAAGAAAACGGCTATATGTTTCTAAAGTAAAAGAATCCAACAGGACAACTGAATGATAGAGAGTTGGTTTTTTTTTTTGTTTTGGTTTTTTTGCCCAGGCTGGAGTGAAGTAGCATGCTCATGGCTGCTGCAGCCTTGACCTGCTGGGCTCAGGCAATCCTTCCACATCAGCCTTCCAAGTAACTGGAACTACATGTGTGTGCCACTACTCCTGGTTATTTATTTAAATTGTAGAGAAGAGGTCTCACAAAGTTGCCCAGGCTGGTCTGGAACCCCTTGGCTGAGGCAATCCTCTTGCCTCTGCCTCCCAAAGTGCTGGGATTACAGGTATGAGCCACCGTGCCTGGCCTAGAGAGTTTTAAAGTAAACTCAGTTGGAAATCGATTGCTTCCTGTCTTGTTTACTCCCGTATTTTTTGTAATAACCATCATCATTTACTTAGCACTTAGTATGTGCAGGACACTGGGCTAATCACATTTCATTTCAATATCTTATTTAGAAAACTGGAAACCTGGTGGGGGGTGTGCCTATTATCCCTATTTAACAAGAAAGGACACTGAGATTTAAGGAGGTCAGGTAAGTTGCTCAAGGCCTCACTGTTAATTAGGTGGCCCATCTTGGATTGAAGCTTACAACTGTCTCATTCCTAACCTCTTTTTTCTATTATAGTAACTGTCTCTGAAATGAAATATGGATATACTTCCTTACATTTTTTTTTTTTTTTTAGTTGGAGTCTCACTCTGTCACCCAGGCTGGAGTGCAGTGGCACACTCATGGCCACTGCAGCCTCAACCTGCTGGGCTTAGGCGATCCTTCCACCTCAGCCTTTCAAGTAGCCGGAACTACAGGCATGTGCTACCACGCCTGGCTTATTTTTTGATTTACTGTAGAGACGAGGTCTCACCAAGTTGCCCAGGCTGGTCTCGAACCCCCGGGACTTGGGCAATCCTCTCACCTCAGCTTTCCAAAGTGCTGGGATTACAGACTTGAGCCACCGAACCTGGCCTACATTTTTTAAGATAAGTAAATTTTTCCAGAGGAGAAGTTTTACTATTTCCTTAATAGTATAATAAGTTACAAAGCAAGATTTTAAAAAATTTCTACCATATTTGTAATTGTGGTCAGAGAGGGCTATCTCTGAAGCCACAGAAGTCGGACAGAGAGAAACTATGAATTATTAAAAACAAACGAATATTTAAAATGCTCAACGATGTTTTAGGAAGTTACCATCCTAATATAATTTTCAGGGGGAAAAAATCTTTTAAAATCAATTATAAGAATGTTTTGTTTCGGAAGTCACCTCCCATACTATGACTTGAGTTTTTATCCAGTTTCTGCATAAAGAGGATTGACAGAATTTTACAAAGTAATACTTCCCATGGAAATTTATTTTCTGTTCAGTGGATGACACCAAACAGAAACTACTATTTACAACGCTTCAATTACTTAAAAGAAAAAAAAGCTAGGCATGTGTGAAAAATTACAGAATTCTTCAAATAGTATTGAAGATAATTTAAATAAAGTCAGACAGTCTCATGGATAGAGATTTAACTTTAACGTTTTTAAGGAACATTTACTTTACAGGCAGCATTTTTAGATAACTCGTAAGTTATTTTTTAAAACTCAGATGGTGCGGCAGACACAGCCTCCCATCAGCCACGTGACCCCTTCCTTGATAAGTTCTTGATGTTCACTTAGAGAGGCACATTACCCACACGACTTGTACTTTGGGGAAAGCTCACTCCACCACTGGCAATAAGATCCTGGCATTTGGCTCGGGCCTCGAGCAGGCAACTGCTTAAGAAGTCACTGGCAGCCACCTTGTGACGTCAAGGGAGTGAGTCTAGAGCGAAGCTGTGGCAAGCCAAGTAAAGAGAAGGGAAGAGACCAAGGGCCTGATCTCACTGTCATGTTACTGAATCAAAACAAATGTAAGCCCACTCTCTCTCTGGGAGCCCAGACACATCAACCAACGAGTCTCGTCTAAGCCAACAGGACCTTTGTCTTCTGTTGCTTACAATCAAAGTCATCCTGATTGGTACAAACGGTTCATCAAGTAAAGAAGTTCATAGACTTCTTAACTGTTCGTAAGTGTAAACAAAAATAGAAGAAGTCTATTTCATATCTGGGTTTAGAAAAAGAATATCAGCGATAGCTCATTAACGAATGCCATTATTAATCCTGACTAAAAATAGTGGGGGGTAAGTGATTACTCCTGTCAAACAGAAGAGAAAATGTTAACTGCACTTCACACACTTCAGGAGAAACATTCAGCCGCTTAAAAATGTGAAGAACAAAGAAGGTAGAGGAGGATACCAACTTTGGAGTGATTCTAAGACATCTGAGGCAAAGATCAGATGCTAAGAAAACGATGGCTATGCAGGAAAAAAGTAAGGGATTTAAACCATTTGTGAAGGTCATCTAACCTTCAAGCAATCCCATTTGGATCTCTGTATATTAGTCATCTATTCCTAACATATGAGATTTCTGTGTGAAACATCTGACACATATATCTTACTTTCTTCAGGGATAAAGAAGAGATCCTTCGAACACGTCCTTATACGAATATTAACATGATATTAACATTAACTCACAATGGATTATGAAACAGTAATGTTGACAGTCATTTTCTCTGTGGAGTTACACAAGATATGAATCATTGCCAGGAAGGAAAATGTCGAATTTAGCACAAAAGGCCGGGAGCCCCTTCAGAAATGGAGGGAAGCTTCCACAGTTTAGGTTTCTCAAGTTCTAGAGGAAACGCCAAAGCACACGATGGTTAACTAAGACCCAGGGACCCTGCAGCTCAGCCAGACGCCCTCTAAGGAAAAGGTGGGGTGAGCTAAGCACTGAGGCGGGTGAGACAGCCCAACCTGGGAGGGAAAACCAAGAAAAGCCAGCTTCTGAGGGAAAAGTCATGGAGGTTTCCAGTGTCTGGTTCAAACGCTGTGGGCAAGGGAACATACATTTTGATGGCACATTGATGCTGAGTTATTTGATGTGTCACAGAAATGAGAAGAATCGACTTTGGGTGTCAGAGGCTTTGTCACTTGGCAGATCCCTTGGGTTCAGCTTGTATTTATGTTTTTGATTCACACTCCTGGAAAGGGGGACATTTCTTTTTGTCGGGAATAAAAGTCTGGAAAATTCAGAGCGGTAACTCTGCTCTGCTTGTTTTACTCAGGCAGCTCCCGTGGGTGGGATAAGAGGACAGGGGGTCCGGGGGAAACCCTGCAGCCTGAAGAAGACTCGCTCACACAGACTGCAAAGAAAGAATACAAAGTTTGGTCAGGAGAATAAAGAAGTAATCCCTAGTTTTTACAATCATTCAAGGCAAAAAAAGTCATGTAGCTCACTTTCCCAAGACTACTACTGAATCATCATGTTTACATATATTTTTCCTCAACTACACGAGAAAAACTCTTACACTTTTTCCACAGAATATTTCCCCCTATACTCACTGAAAGTGACTCTAGAACATTCTTCTATATTGTCAAGATCCAATCAGAGCCAGAAACCCTAAAACAAACTAAAGCGGATGAGTGGTAAAATTAAATGAAAAGAACAGAAAACATGAGGAGAAGAAAAGAGAGAGAGAGAAAACAGTGTTATGGTAAACTTAATTTATTGTATCATCTATTATTGGTAGAATTATTTTTGGATCTAGCTTCTGGCTGTATGTAAATTTAATAAGCAGGACTTCCACGTCTTCATCCAAGCTATTTTCTTTCAATACCAGAAAAAAATATGCTCTGAGTCAGCCCTGGGGAAAATCCCTAGAAATTTCCTTTCAGGTTTATACTGATCCACTGATCAGCCGTCTTTGGGTGTAGCTGCTCAGACATCACCTATCCGTTTCATTGTGGTATAATTTAGTTCCTGTTTTTCTGTCTCCTCTACAAGGACATTCATTAATTCATTCAACAATCATTATTGGACTGAACGCTTCTTCTGTGTCATGTCCTGCAAGTACTCAAATAAATCACATTTGGCCCTGGCCTCGAGGAAATCACAGTCTAAATAATGACAACACAATGTGACAAACACAACATCTCAGAGCCCATGAGATTTCATCTGTGTCAACGTTCTGCTGCAAATTCAACATAATCTAAACTATTATTTAAACAAGTCTATTATTTTAAAACTTTGTTTTAGCATGTAAAAAAAAAGTAAAGGCATGACTTGTTCACACTGCACCCACGTGACTCCAAGTGACCTTGCTTTCTTTCCTCAAGGGGCCAACACCCATCTCTTCAGTGATAAGTTTTAGTGCCTGTCCAGGATCAACTTATTTTTTATGGTCATAGATTTAAATGTTTCTATTATTTGAACATTCACTTTTTTACAAGTCAAAATAGTTCACTAAAACCATATGTTAAGCCCAAGGAGATCTGTGGTTACTGGTAAGTTGTTATTCATGATCAGTTTGAAAGAAAGATTTGACCTAGAATATGCAGGTGAGAATAGAGATTCCTAATCTTTTTCATGTTGCAACACACTGGATAAATAATCATGCTTGCAGAGTTTGCTGGAGGAAGGCCTGGGGTAGGCCCCCCGGGCAGCAAACTCAGTGATGTGATTACACAACACCCAGCACAGCACAGACTTCAGTCAGGAATATTCTCTGAGAAGGTGTCACGTGTGTAAAATGTCCTTTTTTGTCCATCACAGGGAGATGCAAATAGCCTGTTTATAGCTCACAAAAGAAAAAAAAGTATTGGGGAACCCCTTCGGGTCCCCTTCCACTGTGGGAGCTTTCCTGTCCTCTCAATAAATTCTGTTTTCTAAAACAAAAAAATCTATTTATCCATTCCCCTCAAGGTTTCCACAGAGAAAATAAATACTGCTTGCTTCTGAAATGTTCTACACTGCCATATTCAAAAGGCTTGCAAATCATAAGACTCCCCCACATGAGACCCAAGTACATCCATACAACATACACCAACCACCTTATATCTTGAAGGTACTGTGCTGGCTTATCAAGGGCCTACCCGTGAAGTAAATATTCCAATTCCTGTTCTTACTGTGAGGGGACCTGGCCACAGACCGTAGCTCATTAACCTGCTGAAATGTGGGGCTGGGATCTGGGATTCTAAACTCCTTTCCCGTTCACCCACCCCTGCTGAGGAAGCCTACAATTCAGACACTGCCCTGCCCAACTGAGAAGGGTGGGGACAAGCTGATCGCAAAGAAAGTCAAAAATGCGGAGAAACCTTCTCACAAGCAAAGCAGATGAAAAGAGTTTTCTAGGAGTAGAAATTACAACAGAGACTCTTCTCAATGGGAGAAAGGCGCTGTCTGGAAGAAGAAAAATAAGGACATCTGTCAGTTTCTGTCCTGTTCCAAAATAACATGATCTTACAGGTCTTTTTCCCCCTTCTCAAGAAGGTCCCAGAGTTTGAGATGCTAGTGCTATCACAGATTATCAACCGTGCTAGAGATTTCAAGAGTTTCCATGTAGAATTCCAGGTGCGTAGAATTTTGGAGATTCTTTCAATGTGTTTGCCCATTTCATGATGGGTGATTTACAAGTGCACCTGCCCACACTGCACTAAGTGAACCTGAACTACAGGAGACACCAACAGAATCCCTAAATCAGGAATATATCGCCACCAGTCAACTGATTGTTAAATAATATGCCTTTTCCAGGTGCACTATAAGGAGAAATATCTATGGGCGTAAGTTATCTGGTAATTAAAGCAATCATATGCAAATCAATACCACTAAACAAATAACAAAGAGATGGACATTAAAAAACAAAAATGACATGTTCATTCCAAGTAAATAAACATTAGATTTTTAAAAAACAACAACAACAACAAGGTTTCACGTGATTGTGTCCCAGAGAAAATGTAAATTCTGAGGCTTCCTGGGAGTGGAGGGAGTGGGGTGGGGATGGGCTTAAAGTTCCTTCTGCTTCGGATTAGATCTTTTTTTAAAGCTTTTTCTCCATATTTCTAAGGGGGGGAGAGGGAGAGAGGGAGGGAGGGAGGGAGGGAGAGAGGGAGAGGGAGGGAGAGAGAGAGAGAGAGAGGGAGGGAGAGAGAGAGAGAGAGAGGGAGGGAGGGAGGGAGAGAAAAGACTTTCTTTTTCTGATGGGGAAAGCCTTTTATTAGGGGGACACAAAAAACCCCTTTTGGAGAGCGGGTCCTTTGTAGTACAGGCTTCCCCTGCTAGGTAAGCGTTCTAGGACTCCATCAGCATCCGTGTACCAGTAAGTGTGGTTGGGAGAGGCTGTGTTGGGCTTCAGTGAATTTTTGTGGAGATTCTTCCAATGCATTTGCCTGTTTCATGATGGGTGATTTACAAGTGCACCTGCCCACACAGGCTGCGTGTTCAGCAGTTTTTGACCCAAAACAGCATGAGCCCCTTGTCCCATCCTCCTTATTCACCCCAGTCTCACCCCGAGTGACTTTTTTTTGGTTTCCCAGGGTGAAACAAATCCTCAAAGGGAAACATTTTGCGGATGTGGAAGGGCGAAACAAAAAACAGCAGAAGCACTAAAAGGCATTCAGACAGATGAGTTCAAAAACCGTTCTGAGCAGTGGAAAAAGCATCTCAACACGTGTATTGCATCAAACAGAGAGTACACTTTGGAGGTGACTGAAGTTTAAACATATAAGAATAAATACACCATTTTTTATAAATACTTTCTGGGGTTTTTGGGGTCCCCCTCATATATCACTGCCCACCAGTTGAATTCATTTATACATTCACAGCAAACGCCTAGTGAATACTTTGCATGTCCCAGGAAAGAGGTAGCTATTCCACTGAAGCCAAAGCAGGGAGTCAGAGGGAGGTGGGCCCTGCCCTCACAAAGACAACATTCCAGGCAGAAAAAGAAAGGCAGTGGCCATTTCTGTGACAAGAACACAGAGAGCAGTAGGGGGATGGGAGGCAAGGTCACAGGGACTTTGGGGGTGGACGCTCTCCCACCCTCCCAGAGGGCAGACAGGGAGCCCAACCCCTCCCCCCCACCCTCCTTCCACATTTATAGGTTGGAGGATACAGATAGAGGGTAGGTACAGCTAATGTGGGGTGCAGGCGCCAGCTTGGGGATATGACTGACTAAAGCCCTGGGGTCGTCTGAGGATAATCCAGTCGCCAGGCTATTCTGAAGCTACGTCTAACAGGGTGGCGAGGTATTACAGGAGCTCACAGGAGGGCAGCCCAACCAGGGTCAGGTGCTGAGGGAAGACTTCCTGATGGAGAGAAGGGACAAGCAGGATTTATCCAAGTATAGGGGAGGAAGGATACAGAGGATAGAGTCTTTCAGGGAGAGGGAGCTCGGCAGAGAGCTCGGAGCACAGGGAACAGTATTGGTTTAGAAAGGCTGGATTACAAAGCGACGGGGAAGGGGGAGAGGAGGCTGGTGGAGGTGGATGGATAAAGTTAAGAGTGTGAAGAGCAATAGGCCTGGAGCTTAGGATTTATCCAGACGGTGAGGAGGAGCCACTGAAAGTACATGAGGCCGGGCATGGTGGCTCAAGCCCGTCATCCCAGCACTTTGGGAGGCCGAGGCGAGAGGATTGCCTGAGCCCGGGGGGGCGAGACCAGCCTGGGCAACTTGATGAGAACTCATCTCTACAATGAATCAAAAAACGAGACGGGTGTGGTGGCGTGCGCCTGTAGTCTGGCTACTCGGAAAGCTGAGGCAGCAGGATCGCCGGAGCCCGGCAGGTCGACGCTGGGGTGGCCGTGAGCATGCCACTGCACTCCAGCCTGGGCGACAGAGCGAGACTCCAACTCAAAAACAGAAATAGCCAGGCTCGGTGGCTCAGCCTGTCATCCCGCGCCTTTGGGAGGCTGAGGTGAGTGGATTGCCTGAGCCCGCGGGTTCGAGACCCGCCTGGGCAACTTGGTGAGACCTCATCTCTACAATCAATCAAAAAATCAGCCGGGCGTGGTAGCGCGCGCCTGTAGTTCCGGCTCCTTGGAAGGCTGAGGCGGAAGGATCGCTGGAGCCCAGGAGGTCGAGGCTGCGGGGACCGGGAGCGGCCACTGCACTCCAGTCTGGGCGACAGAGTGAGACTCCAACTCAAAAAAAAAACA
>CAUYQG010160576.1:0-18100 GCA_963574415.1 Tarsius wallacei | reverse complement strand
AAGTTATCTCTCTTTGCAGATGACATGATTGTGTACCTTGAAAACCCAAGAGAATCTGTCAAAAACCTCCTTACACTGATAAAGGACTTTGGCAAAGTCTCAGGGTATAAAACAAGTGTGCAAAAGACAATTGCATTTCTTTACATCAATAATAAACAAACAGAAACCCAAATAAAAAGCACAATTCCATTCACAATAGCCACAAAAAAAAAAAAAAAGAAAAAAAGAAATACCTTGTCATCTTCCTAACCAGAAATGTGAAAGACCTTTATAATGAAAACTACAAAACACTGCTCAAAGAAATAAAAGATGACACAAACAACTGGAAAAATATCCCATGCTCATGGATTGGAAGAATCAACATTGTGAAGATGTCCATCCTACCTAAGGCAATCTACAGATTTAATGCAATACCCATCAAATTACCAGCAACATTCTTCTCAGACCTAGAAAAAACAATACAGTAATTCATATGGAAACACATATGACCAAAAATAGCCAAAACAATTCTCAGCATAAAAAACAAAGCAGGTGGTATCACATTGCCAGACTTCAAACTCTACTATAGAGCTACAATAATCAAAACAGCTTGGTATTGGTACAGGAACAGGCATATAGACCAATGGAATAGAATTGAAATTTCAGAAGCAAAACCTCAATTTCTCAACCAACTCATCTTTGACAAAGCCTCCACCACCTACCACTGGGGAAATGAGAACCTATTCAGTAAACGGTGCTGGGAAAACTGGCTGTCAACATGCAGAAGACTCAGAAAAGATCCCTATCTTTCCCCATACACAAAAATTAACTCTAAATGGATCAGAGATCTAAATGTAAAACCTCAAACCATAAGAACCTTGGAAAATGAGGACACACCCTTATGGAAATTGGAACTGGCATCCAATTCCTGAGCAATACCCAAAACGCACAGGCCCTAAGACATAAGATAGACAAGTGGGACCTCATTAAACTGACAAGCTTCTGCAAAGCCAAAGAAACCATCAAGAGAGCAAGGAGACAGACCACAGACTGGGAAAATGTATTTGCCAACTCCAAGTCTGACAAAAGCCTAACATCTTGGATCTACAAGGATCTCAAACGTGCTGAAAAGAAAAACACAAACACCCCATTACAAAGTGGGCAAAAGATATGAACAGACACTTCTCAAAGGAAGACATCCGAGCACCCAACAGACATATGAAGAAATGTTCAACCTCACTAATCATCCTGGAGATGCAAATCAAAACTACACTGAGATACCACCTAACTCTAGTCAGAATGGCAATTATCAATAACTCAAAAAATAACAGATGCTGGAGAGGATGTTGTGAATAGGGAACACTTCTACACTCTTGGTGGGAGTGTAAACTAGTGCAACCTCTGTGAAAAGCAGTGTGGTGATTCCTAAAAGTTCTAAATATCAACCTGCCATATGACCCCGCAATCCCCCTACTGGGAATACACCCTGAAGAATTCAAATCACTCTATAAAAAAGATACCTGCACACGTATGTTTATCGCAGCATTGTTTACAATAGCAAGGACCTAGAACCAACCATGCTGTCTATCAAGAGTGGACTGGATTTAAAAAATGTGGTGCACATACAAGATGGAATACTACGCAGTCATAAAAAAGAACAAAATCATGAATTTTGCAGCAACCTGGATGGAACTAGAGTCTATAATAATGAGTGATCTGTCATAGAAATAAAGATCTGAGTATCACATGTTCTCCCTTATATAGTGGACCTTGAACATCTATCATAATACTATAAGAAAAGAACTGACAGTGTGGGAAACTGTGGGGGTGGGGCTAGGGAGGCGAAGGGAGGTGGGACTAACGGTAGTCAATATCTGTCTGGGGATGGGGAGATACCCCTTATCAACATAGGTGCCTCAACGATGCATATTTGTAAACCTAACCCTTAAATATACCCCACGATTTTAAAATAAAAAATATATTTAAAATGAAAAAAAAAAAGAGTTAATAAGAATATGAATAAAGGGATGCCAATTACAATGAGGGAAAGTGACTAAAATGCCAGGACACTAATATGGCCCCTTTAGGGATTATTGTCTGTTTGAGTTCAGAGCTCAAAGAGAGAGAGAGAGAGAGAGAAAGAGAGAGAGGGATGGAGGGAGAGAGGGAGAGAGGGAGAAGAGAGGAAGAAATCAACCCTAATTAATGAAAGTACGTGCAAATAGAAAAAACTGTATTCTTTGGAAGTAATAGTTTCTCTGTAACATAAACCCATTTGTCCAAACTTTCCTCAACATAAAAGTCCTTCTAGTTACCAAAAGAGCAATAATTCCCACAGGAGTCTTTAATTATCCAAACTAATGATCACAGTTTCATTGCAATTTGTGACAAGTCAAGGCTCCCCCGTCTCCTATTCCCATATGCCCTCTGCTTCTTCTCTAAGGCAGAGGTAGGAACCAATTAGAAGAGGTTGATGGGGAATGGTTCCTTTTCTTTCCATTCCAACCATGGTTGGGTAACGTCAGTTGGCCTTCCCTGATTTTTTATTTAACTTGTTTTTTCAGTAAAATGCTTTGGATGCAGATTAACTTTCCCCGCTCAATACTGCCTAATTGATTCACCTACCTTGAACAGACACTTGCAAGGCCTTTGATAAATAGATTGAAAGGTTTCCTTTGCTTCATAACTGCCTCTATAAATCTTAAATATTCTTCAGTAATAAAAACATTCAGAGCTGGTGTCAGAAGATACAAGTGTCTTTTTACTCTCTCTACTTGTGATACACTCATTTTATTGGATGTCTTTGTCCATTTGTGCTGCTATAACAATATCTGAGTCTGGGTAATTTGCAAATAAATTTATAAATATATAATTTAGTTTAAAAGTTTATTTTTCACAATTCTGAAGTCTCAGAATCAACTATCAAGGTGATGGCAGATTGGGAGTCTGGTAAACCTTATCTGCACTTCCAAGATGGCGCCTTGTTAACTGTATCCTCCAGAGAGAACAAAAGCTGTGTCCTCACATGGAAGAGAAAAGTGCTCCCTTCAACCGCAAGCCATTTTATAGGGTGCTAGTCCCATTCATGAGTGTGGACCCTCATGACTTTATGACTTTCCATAGGCCACACCCCCTTAATACTGCTCCATTGACAGGCATGGTACTTCACTCCTATAATCTTAGCACTTTGGGAGGCCAAGGTGAAAGGATTGCTTTGAGTCCAGGAGTTCAAGAGCAGCTTGGGTAATATAGTAATACCTCATCTCTACAAAAAAAGAAAAAAAATAGCCTAGTAGTGGTACACACGCCTGTACTGTAGTCCCCAGTTACTAGGCAGGATGAGGCAGAAAGATCATCTGAGCTCAGGGAGTAGAGGCTGTAGTGAGCCATGATCTATGATCGTGCTACTGTACTCCAGCCTGGGTGACAGAGTGAAACCCCAACTCAAAAATAAATAAATAAAAACTGTAGCATTGTGTGATTATAAAGATATGGGCAACCAATTCAGGGACAGTCCAGAGGATCACTATGTGTTGAGCATAGTATGGATCAGAAACTGTGCTTATAAGAACACACAATATCTTGTTTATCTATCAAGAAATTCTTAAATGATAGGTATTACAATTCAGACCTTGGGGATGTGGAAGCTAATACACAGAGAAGTCAAGTAACTTGCCTAGGATAGCACAGTTAGAAAATGATGGAGCTAAAATTCTAATACAGATTTCTCTACCACCTAATTTCACTTGTGCTCTTACCATACTGCTTCTCTGCCTATCAACATGGAGCCTCAGTACATTTTCTCTTTAAAAAATGAAACCCAACAGTTACTGAATCAGAGATTTACATATAACATAATTGATTCTTTTTTTTTTTTTTTTTGAGTTGGCGTCTCACTCTGTCACCCAGACTGGAGTGCAGTGGCCGCTCCCGGCCACCGCAGCCTCGACCCGCTGGATTCCGGCAATCCTTCCGCCTCAGCCTTCTAAGTAGCTGGAACTACAGGTGCGCATTACCACACCTGGCTGATTTTTTGATTTATTGTAGAGATGAGGTCTCGCTTGCCCAGGCGGGTCTTGAACCCGCAGGCTCAGGCAATCCACTCACCTCAGCCTCCCAAAGGCGCGGGATTACAGGCTGAGCCACCGAGCCCGGCATAACATAATTGATTCTTAACAACCAAACTCACCTGTTCCTTCCATGTTAGGAAATGACATCAATCTAAAGAGGAGGGAGGGACCTTTCTCCAGGAGTATGTGACAAAGGTGGTACTGAAGTGTGGGGTGTGAAATAGAAGTGTCCTTTGATCAATGAACAAAGCAGTTTCCTTCACAAGAAAGAAAACCAGAACAATCAGTCCCTGGCCCTGGCCCCAGGATCAAGCAGCAGCCTCAGGGCCCATCTCCAGTACAAAGCAAACACCAGGTTTCCTCTCCAAACCTGACTGTGTTGTTCCTATTTGATCACCAAATGGATGCACCTCCTGCCAAGAGAAAAGTCATCTTATAGACTTTGCTCACAGTTGTTCTTATGGCTGCCCGTGACTAGGCCCATCTCCCATCTTTTCCTGCTGTGCTTTTTCACAGTTGCATGTGCACTTAAATACACCTCTTATATATTTCCAGTCCACAGGTCATTATACATGTAAGAGATAATGCTTATTGAGAAATCTGTTCTCTCCTGTTTCCCAAACCAATACATTTCTCATATATCTTATTCTTTCTAGGTTCTTGCTTCCCAGTGTACCCAAGTGAATGCAACTCTGAGAAAATTGCATAAAGTTTCCTTTATTCCTTCTGCCATTTATCAGTTCTCATCTATGGAATACCTGATGTACTGTCGTAGGCAATATAAAACATGACCTTTGCCTTTGAGGAACTCACAGACTAGTGAGAAGAAGAGATAGAATAACATTGGCTACAATGCATTGTAGTATTGCAAAATATAACAACGGAGATCAGTGTGGTGTTTTGGATAATCTAAAGAAGTAGAGCCCCTCACGAGTGATATAATTAGAATGAAATATATCTTTTATAACAACAATATTTAAAGTACATCTATTCTTGCTAGACATTGCTGTTAGTACTGTATGAGTGTTGGAATTAGAGTAGTGAACAAGTCAGACTAGATTACTGCTCTAATGGGGTGAGGAGGACACACTAAACAATTCTTTGCACATAATTGATAATGTCAGGTTGTAATGCAGACTATGAGGAAAATAAAACAGGGTAATCTGACATTGAGTTACTCAGGAACAAAAGTAGCATTGAATGAATGGTCAGAGAAGACTAGCTGAAGAACTGATATTTGATTCAGATTTTTTGTTCTTTCTTGAGTTGGAGTCTTACTCTGTTGCCCAGGCTGGAGTGCATTGGCACACTCACGGCTACTGTGGCCTCTATCTTCTGAGCTCAGCTAATCCTTCCGCTTCAGCCTTCCAAGTAGCTGGAACTACAGGCACGTGCTACCATGCCCAGCTAATTTTTTTATTTATTGTAGACACGAGGTCTTGTCAGTTTGCCCAAGCTGGTCTCGAACCTGTGGATTCAGGCAATCCTCTCAGCTCAGCCCCCCAAAGTGCTGGGATTATAGTAACCAGCTACCATGCTTGGACTTAAATTAAGATTTTAAGAATAAAAATAAGTTGGGATAAGATTAAATGTTACATAGGAAAAGTCATGAAAAAAAAATTGGAAAAGAAATCCCACTATTGTTTATTGACCTGGTATGGCAGTCAGGAAAACGCAATTTTCAGATCTCATGCTACAGAATACATAGTTTACTGAAGTCACCAGATACTGCCCCATGGGTCCTCAGGACCATTCTTTCCATGGGCTGATCCCAGCCAATGACTGAATACACGAGCAGTAATAAAGCAGGACCACTCTACTGAGATAAGGAATGGATAGAATGGGTGATTTGGGCTCAAGGTCCACCAATTGGTCTGGCTAACACTTTCCTGGAACTGTGCCTCAGTTTAATACTTCTCCTACTCTAATCTTTCCTCCCTTCTTCACTCTTTTCTTCCATAGGTATCAGACCAGCATCACAGTCTGAAGGCTCTATTTACTCCTGTTCCCAACATCATTAAATTCCTTATATATCTTATTCTTTCTTGGCCCCTGCTTGCCAGTGAACCCAAATGAACACAATTCTTAGCAGGAGTTGCCCAGTGGTGATGCTGCCTTGGAAGGACCAAACTGAAAAAAGGCAAAATAAGTGTTAAAGACTATAGTACTTTTGGAAATTTGAATCAGTGAAATGTACACAAATGAATAGTAATACAAATTTAGATGAAAAGAATGAAAATACCAGAAGAAAAGAATAACTCATGAGTTAAGAGCCTAAGAAATAAAATCCAGATTCAAACAGACAAGTTAGGAAGTAGGCAGAGGTCACAGGTTCAAAATAGGGTCTCAGGTTCAGAAATCAATGGAAGATTTGAGCTCTGGAAACAGGCTTTTTTAAGTGAAATTTACCTAAATAATTAGAAGGGTTACTCTGAATATATTGCTTACGCACATGAGAATTGGAATACAATTTTATCCAATATATTTTGCTACTCTCATCTCCAGCATGAGATTCTCCTACAACCTCTTTTTGCAACAAGTAAACTCAGTAACAGCATAGCCCATTTTTAGTCATTTTTTTTTTCATTTAACTCTTGGGGTTTAGGCAACTGAAATATTTGGCTGACAGGTTAATGTTTATTATAGTGGAAGACCTAAAAGATACCCCAGGCAACCTCCTCAGACACCCTCCCACTGTGGGAGCTTTTCTGTCCTCTTAATAAATTCTGCTTTCTCAATAAATAAATAAATAATACCCCAGATACTGATAGGTTGAGTATCAATAAAATCTAGAAAATCATCAGAACTTAAAGGTAGAGGTTCTATAGCATAATAAAGTCGTTATTATAGCAAACAAACAAAAAACAAAGCAATGACAAAAACACACCAACATTGCATGGACAATGTTCTCCGTTAATATCATCTAACTCTCTCTGGATGTAGATTGTTTTGGTAATAGTGCTGAGGTAACAGAGCAGGGAGAATAAGCTTCAAACAGTATGGTAATAATGGAATGAATAAAATGTCCTAATATTCTGACAAGCAGATTAGCTTTGTCTTTTCTGGGTGATTTTAAGGTAACACATGTACAAAAACGGATAGTTCTAGGTTCTGATACCAGTAGTTAGCATGACAATGGAGAAGGAAGAAAAGGGAGGACATAATGAAAACTCCACAGACAGGCAAAGTATTCTGTGGAGAATATAGTATGAAGATAGCCCAATTCAGAGCTCAGTTAAGAAGTAATGCACAAACTCCTGGGTCAACATGGAAATCAAAATAGAGATTAAAAGATACCTGGAAACAAATGAAAATGAATAAACATCTTACCAAAACCTCTGGGATGCCATGAAATCAGTAGTAAGAGAGGAATTCACATCTCTACAAACCAACATGAAGAAAATGGAAAGATCACAAGTTAACAGCCTAACAAGTCACCTAAGGAAGCTGGAAAAGCAAGACCACCAAAACTCTAACTTCGGCAGAAGAATCCAGATCACCAAAATAAAAGTTCAAATCCAGGATATAGAAGAAACAAAGATAATACAAAAAAATCAATGAAACAAAAAGCTATCATATTTCTTATTACTTCTAGATGCTTACTAAATTTAAAATTTTTCTCATCATCTCCTCAAATAGTATTAGTTACATTTTAACATCTCTGTCTAGCAATTTGAGTGAAGTCTTTGAGGGTCTGTATCATATATCATTTCTGCTGGTTTTTATGTTAATTGCTTTATCTTCTTTGATCTCCATTTTTAACAATATGCTGGAAATTTGATTTCAAAAGTGTAGTGATAATTTGCATTCTAGGATAAAGTGTTTTTCTTTTCTAGAAATTATTTTCTTTCCTCCTCCTGGCACTTGATGCCACTGGCAATCTAGAACCACCTTAAGCCAAAATCAGAGAGTTGAGAAGTTCTGGTACAGTCAGGAATTTATTTGCCCAAAGCTGGGCAATTGCTGGTTTATATCTGATTCCTCTTATTCTCAGCATGTAGTCCTTCTTAAGGAAAGTGGTCTGTGCTTCTTTCCCTGCCAGCACCATACTTAGATTCTAACTGTACTCATGTCCTTAGAGTATGTCAAAAATTCTGCACAGTCTGTGCCAAACACTCCCAGGAGAAAGAACTTCTAAATGCACGGTTCATTTTCAGAAGTTCAGAACTTCTCCCTCGACCTCATTTACTATTGTATTAGTACTCTGCCTTTGAGATAATTTTTAATAAAGTATTTTGCCCTGCCATGTTAGTTCTCCTCAATGGGATTCATCAGTACACATTATGTTCATTAATTATTGCTGGAATCAGAGGTCTTTCCAGCCATGGAATCAGAAGCCATCACTGTCTTTTCTAGTATTACTTTTCTTTCTCTCTTTTACTTTGCTTCACTGGAACGCCTATTAGACATGTGTTAGGACTTCTCGTTCTGTCTTCAAAGTTCTGTAACCTTCCTTTCATCTGAAGCATCTCTTTATCTTTTTTTCTCTACCTTTTGGGCAATTTTCTGAGTCGTATCTTATGATTCTCCAGGTGTCCTTGTGGTTGTGACTTAGCTGATGTTCAATCTGTTAATTGAGAATCTGCTTTAAATTGTTACACTTATTTTAACATCTAGGACATTCTTTTTGCAACTTACTCAAATTAGAGGACCTTTCCCCCAGTGTTCATTTTTATTCATTGTGGTTTTCTCTTCTATGTCTTATGATATTTTAATCATATATTTCCACAGTCTCTTCCAGTTAAGTCAATTTTTTTGTTTCTACTTCTTTCATTTTTTCATGGTCAGGGTTTCTATTCTGTCACCCAGGCTGCAATGCAGTGGCATAATCACAGCTCACTGCAGCCTCAAACACCAGGGCTCAAGCGGTTTTCTCTCCTCAGCCTCCTGAGTAGCTGGAACTGTAGGCACATGCCACCACGCATGATTTTGTTTTCTTTTAATTTTTGTAGAGACAAAGTCTCTCTCTGTTGCCCAGCCTGATCTGAAATTCTTGGTTTAAAGCAATCCTCCCTCCTTGTCCTCCCAAAGTGCTGGGATTACTGGCTTGAACCTCCGTGCCCTACTGTTTCAACTTCTTGTTGTCCCAGTTCCCTTGCTCATTGTATCATATACCTTTCTCTCATACTGGTTTCTACACTGTCTAAAAATGGCCGAAAATTCCTCTTTAGGGAAAGTTGCTTCTTATTTTTCAATGTATTTGTGTTGTTGAAAGAGACTTCTACGGTCATTTGAATTTGTTTCTGCTGTGACTTTGGTGTTTCATTGACCCTCAACCAATTTTTAGGTCAATTTCCTTACTCTGGGGATATCACATCATCAGGA
Source organism: Tarsius wallacei (assembly GCA_963574415.1). Classification (NCBI taxonomy): domain Eukaryota; kingdom Metazoa; phylum Chordata; class Mammalia; order Primates; family Tarsiidae; genus Tarsius; species Tarsius wallacei. The sequence continues at coordinate 8,726 of CAUYQG010160576.1, read as the reverse complement.
TAGTTTAACCTCCACACATGAATGGTATATATGGACTAGGAGTGTTAATTTCTCACAGAAGATTGATTTTTCTGCACCAGGGTCCCCAGAAAAGGCAAGTTTTTAAAATGCACTTGGCTCTTTCGGTGCTTCTTTTGAGGTTTTCGCTTGATGCAGGCGTTTCAGTTCTAGTTACGTACTTGACCAAGTCTAAGGTCGTGTGCTTTTCTCTGTGCAATTATTAAAATATCAGACCCTGTTTCTTGATCTTCAAGTCTGACACCAACCTTGACATCAGTCCATTTTCACTGACATGGCTCTTATTTCTGCTTGATTTGGTACTTGAGATTTACCTTAATTTTGTGTTATCCAGATGTTTATTATATTTTCAATGTCATATTTTATTTCACATTTTAATTTTTAATTATGAGGGTATGTTATTTGATAACTTAGCCATGTTAGTTGAACTCAGAATAGTGACAAGTAGATTAGCTTTTTCTTAACATATCAACATAAAAAATAGAATAGAATATTGACAATATTAAGAAACTAGAATTCTGATCATAGTTGCAACATTAAATAGATGGCTAATTCTTGGTAAAATTATTTTTACTCTTCATTATTTTTTATATTATTTTATTTTACTTTTTTGCTCATCAGAATAAAAAACTCATTTTGTAACAGATAAAACTGAGGACAGAATTCCAACTCTGCTAAGTTGTTCCCTCTGAAGTCCTGGTAAAGTTTTTAAATTTTCTGAGCCATGTCTTTTTACAATATTGCATTAAAAAATATAAAATGCATACAGAAATGTGATTTATAGAGAAGACATATATATAATATAGATTATGGATATGTGAAAATGTAGAATATGCAATATATAGGACATATATCATGACTATTGAAATGTGAAAATAAATAATATGATAGTAATTATATCTCATATGAGAGATATATGTTTGATGTATAAGCAAAACACACCGCCAATTTGATGTAATAAATTAGATACAGCTAAATAATTTCAACTATTAGTTCTTACTGTTCATTTCCCTGCAAAAATAAAACTGCAAGATCTAGTAATTTATAAACTCGAAGGGTTGACAGTTCTCTTAAATTTCCATTTGCTGCCTTTATAGGCCATTTTGATGAGAAAGAGTTACTTGTACTCAATAGTCCTGGGTGAGTACTTGAGAGTGAGTTAATCACTGACCAAGAACCCAACCTATATATTCGCCCATAATAAAGTTTTGTTTCACAGAGTCTGATATTTTTAATTTTAATGAATATTTTTCTAACTATAGTTATATCCATTATACTCTTTTGATATTTTTTCTTTTATTTTGTTCATATAAAGAATATTCTTTTCATTAAAGAATATGAAGCTATTGGATAAACTAGTCTGTGAATTTACATTTCAAAGGAGTTTTAGTGTCATCTTAACAGAATATTAGAAAACTTTTGTGTCCTTTGAAACAATAAATATGGTGTTGGATTCATTACCAGATAATTTTAATATGAGCTGATAAGAAAGTTCTGAGAACAGAGAGAATTACTGAGTATATTTTTAGACTCTTCCAGGTTGTACTCTGTAATGACTTTAAATATTATATATGAATTTTGTTTATCTGGTTGTATTGAAGAAACATTATAGTTTCTTGAGAAGAGACATTTTCTCTATCAATGTTTTCAGGGTGCCTAGCCTAGTGTGTATCAGAGAGTAAATGCTCAATAAATGTAACTTGCTAGTAGAGGGAAGATATTATGAAGGAGAAGATTACTGCACTGGGTTTTAATGCTGACTAGGAATTATTCAATGCTGATGTGCATGTGTGATGTAGTGGACAGAGTGGTGTTCTTGAGAGAGTAGTTAGATGCTTTGAGCAGATTCTGGGATGTGCATTTCAGTTGGTGTGGATGGTCCATAAAGTACAAGGCAGGGACAGCTTATGATATGTGAGACTGAAGATATAAAACAAAGAATTTCCGCAGCATATGGCAGACTATGCTCTTCATCTTGTAAGAAATAGGAAGCCACAGCTGGGATCATTCTGGTAGCTCATAGAAGAAAACAGAATTAAGTATAAACAAAGCGGTATATATGTGATATTAGTTTAAAAAAAAAAAGAAGGTATGGTGTAAGTACTACTGACTCCAGGAGTAGAAAAAATGAAAAGATTCAAGGAATGTGTTAGAGTTAAAAGTGGAAGGATTTATTACTGACTAGTTGTATCATACAGCACAGATAAGAGAGCAGGGTTTAGAGTGGTCTGACTTACATTTAAGTCCTGACTCTGACATTTTCTAGCGTTGACAATGACACTGAATAAGTTTCTTAATTACTCCAAAAATTAATTTTCTCCCCTGTGATTACAATGCCACCTCAAGGGGTTGTTGTGAGGAGTTAAATGAAATGATGTATACAGAGCATTTAGCCTAGTTGTCTGGGGCATATTCTAAACATTCTGGTTTGCATTTTTATCGTGGGGGAGAAAAGTAGACATCTGCGTCTGCGCATTCCTTCCAGAATGGTTCTCCTACATCAGGTTTAGTGGTTACCAGTCTCTCTGGAGAAGTTGGAGCATTTGAATAATCTAAGAGTTTGTTAAAGTAGCATAGCTTTTTCCAAAGGAGAAACAAGTCATGGCCTAGGTACTGTGTGTCAAGCTTGCTTCAGCTTTTGGTGTGGAATGTTGCCAAAAAGTTAATTTTTTTACTTTTGCAATCGTGGAAGGAATTAGGCAGAACTGCCTGATAAGAAAAGCTTATTTTTTCTTTCTCAAGTCTCTTCAGTATGGATCCTTTCAATGTCTTCTCCATCTATCCAATGCATCCCACTTCCAAATCTGCAAATGTTCTTGAGGGTCAGGGTTCCTCTTTTCATGAAAAGAAGTGATCTGGAAGGACGATTTCTCAAAACCTATTATTGACTACTTTACTTGATGTAATATGTTTGAATTAAGTGTTCCTATAAAAGAATGTTTGGCCAAATGAAGATCTATCAATACTTATTCCATGAGTTAATCCAGTCTATGACTTAGCAACAATCTACATGCCACTGACATCCAAATGTATATTATCAGGTCAGACCTCTCTCATGAGCTCAGACTGCACATTTAAGTCTTTACTCTAGGACTTGGCTGTCTAGGATACCCCCAAAATCGATCTCTTGAGCTTCCCCCCAAATCTGTTCCTCCCATAGTCTTCCCCATCTTAATGGATGCCGAACACTGTCTTTGAGTTATTCAGGCCAAGAATCTTGAAGCCATCTTTGACATGTCTCATATCTATATCCAGTCTCTCAGAAAATCATATTAGCTCTGCCTTCAAAAGATAACTAGTCAGGGGAGGGGGTGTAGGATTGACAGTTGAGGAAAACTGCTAGGGAAGGGAGGGGCTCACCTCATCAACAAGGGTACCTGTATAATCAACATTTGTGTACCTAATCCTGAATTGTATCCCACATATTTATAATAAAAAAATAACTATAATTGGATGTTTTTCATATTAATGGCTACTACCTTTATCCAAACTATCATCCCTCACCCAATTACTGCAATAACTTCCTAACTCTTCTTTCTGTTTCTCCCTTCCTTTCTTCCTGTCATAGCATTTTCTCAGCACTGGAACTATTAGTTTTCTGTTGCTGGTGTAACAGTCTGCTGCTAAGCCCAGACTTAGTGGCTTAAAACAACACACATTTATTATCATACATTTTTAGTGATCAGAAGTCTGATAAGGGTATTAATGGACTAAAATTAAGATGTTAGCAGGCTGTGCTCCTTTCTGGAGACACTAGGGGAGAGAGTCTGTCTCCTGTCCATTCCAATTGTTGAAAAAATTCAGTTCCTTGTGGCTGTAGAACCAAGGTTCTCATTGTCTTGCTGGCTATAAACCAGGGATCATTACTTGCTTCTAGAGGTCACCACATTCCTTCATAGTTAGGTCTCTTTTCCACCATCTTGAAAGCCAGCAATGACGTGCAGTCATGTTATGTCTCTGACTCAGTGACGTTTGTCTCCCTTTTCTGTTTCTTACCTTCCTCACTCTGGTGATTAGATTGGGTCAATCCATAAAGTCCATCTCAAGGCCCTTAACCATCATCACATCTGTCAACTCCTCTTGTCATGTAATTTACTATATTCACAGATTACAGGGATTAGAATGCAGATGTATCCAAGGGACAATTATTTGACTACCACCATAACTAAAATTATCCATGTTAAATAAATCAGATCATATACCAGATTTATCATAAATCAGATCGATTTGAAAACCCTCCTGTAGCTTTGTATTTCATTTGTGGTGAAAGACAAAGCCTTTACAAGAACCTACAAAACCCTCTCTGAGATGACCCTTCCTACATTTTGACCTTAGCTTTTCTTTTTCTTTCCTTCTCATCCACTCTATGTTAGCCACATTAACCACTTTCTAGTAACTTGATGACATCAGGTGTGCCCCTTTTGTTAAAACCTTCATATTGCTCTTCCTAGGTCTGGAACATTCTTCTCTCTGCCTGTAGGTTCTTCCAATACCTTTGTGGCCAATCTCTTCCTTCTAGTTTTGTTCAAATGTCATTTTCTGAATGAGACTACCTGAACATCTTGTAAAAATAGTGGCCATCACATACTTCGAATCCAGGTACTTCTAATCTTATTTTCCTCTACTATTTCTAGTCTCCAAAGCACTCAACACTCAATAACATATAATATAATCTACTTACTTATCATGCTTTACTGTTGCACTGCCTTTGTCTCCTATTACATACACTCTACATGGATGGTTATTTTGTTCCTAGGTGTATTACAATTTAGTGGTGCCCGGCTTATAGTAGATTTTTAACACACACTCTTAAAATGTTGCAGTAAAATGAATGACAGTCTAATTGTGGCATTGGGAATATTGGAAACTATAATGTAGCTTTTGTTGTTGTTATTTTTGCCTGCTTTATTACGCACATCGTCAAGAACTTGTGCTGGTGTCACGCAATGCTGAAATCACTATACTAAAATACCAGTGCAAAATTTCAAAATGAATTTTATTTATAAACATCGTGAAATTATGCTTTGTGTATTACCCTTTATGTTCATCGAGAATAAATTTGCTTTGATGCTCTACATAATGAGTTTTTACAGTCTTTCTTCTTCAGGACGTTAAAAATGCTATGAGTTTGATATTTGTGTGGAAATCAGTTTTTTATACATATCATACAGTTTTAAATGATCTGGTCCTTGCTAACCTCTCCAATATCTCTCACCTGTCTGAACCTCCCCGATATCTCTCACCTGTCTGTCCTATCAAAATGTGTAATATTACACAGCCATAAATAAGGACAAAATCATGAATTTCTCAGCAAAATGGATGGAATTGGAGACAATCATACTTAGTGATCTATCACAGAAATAAAGAATTGGCTACCATATGTTCTCACTCATAAGTGGAACATGAACATTCATCACAACAGCACAAGGGAGGGATTGGCAGTCACTGAACACTGTGGGGTGAGCGGGGCACATGGCACAACATAAAGGTACCTGGTCCTAAACCCAGGAAAAGTGAGGAACAGTTGGAAGCCCAAAGTTCACCTGCACATACAATACTTATGTATCTAATCCTGACTTGTACCCTACATCTCTATGATTTAAAAAAATGTGTAATTAAGATAAAGAATATGCTTCAGTAACTCTACATTTCAAGTCCTTGATTGTTTCTTGCTCTGTCTTGACTCAAATATTCTTCAGGTCTCTTTTCTTTTGTCTGTATTTAGCTCTTCCTCCTGGCCCCTTCCCCTGGATAATCTGTTTTCATTCTTTCCATTTCAATTTCATGACACTCTTTGGAGGAAGTTTTCCCTTACTCTGAGTATCTGAATAAGATGCCAGTTGTATTTGTTCTCATAATCTCTACATCTTCTCTTGAATATTATCACCTTAAAGATAGCTCTATCTTTTCTATTGACTGTTTTCTGCCCTCACTTTGCTATGTGATGTTTTCTTCAAGGAGTCATTCTCTGATCTTCCTTTGTAAATTGTATGCACTCTCATCCTTATCCGAGATGTAACTGTCACCTTCCAGCTGATATATCCAGTCTAAATCTGTTTCTGAGCTCTGGACTCATTTCTATCTGTCAACTTCATTTAGCCAATATGAACTTCAAAAAAGAGTCCAAATGGAAATTGACATCCTCAACATTCTTCTCTCCTCTTCTTTTTCCTTTGTTTTATATCTCAGTTAATGTTGATGTTTACAAGGAGTTTAGGCCATTACATTAAATACAAGTAGTGTACAATTTTGGCCTTATTATATAGTATGGCTAAGATTATTTTTATTACCAATGTTTCAAAGCCAATGGAAACAGTCAAATTAACATAGCTTTTTCTAAAGAAATATTAATTTCCCACTTGAATGCTACGCTAAAAGTTTGTGTAAGAGTTATTATGTACATTTTTCAAAATGACTTTATACCTGGAAGAATGTCAGTCATATCAACATGAGAATAGAAATGTTACTTATTCTTTGAATTTACACTTTAACACCTAATGTGTTGCCAATTACAATGGTCACTAATGGAAATCATTAACTTATAGCATAATTGAAATATATTTACAATATTGTACATGGCATAAGACGACTTCAGTTATATATGTTTCCTTGGACCTTAAGCTACTAAACAGGACTATACCTTAAAAAATACAAAGGAGCACATAATGTGAAAAAAACAATTACCAGCTTTCAAGGTATTAGTGTGGCAAAACAGAGCGTCAGAAGTTCTCTCAAAATAGTATAAGTAAATCTTGGCTATGACTTATAACACTGAAATTCATGGTCATGGGGGTGATGGATGAGACTGTTGGTTCAATTAAGAAATTTAATAAAATAATGGGAATAAGGAGATAAGATCAATTAGAACTAGGTTAAGACAAAAAAGGAAGACTCATTAAAGTCTTTGAAACACAGAAAAAAATTATTTTAAACCTTCACAAAATAAGAATTTTCAAAAATACCCTAAAAAGAGATGTATGACTCTTAATTTGCTTTTTCTGTTAAAATTTTATTTTTAAACATGCTCCTCTTCTTACACATAGGCCATTTCAGAGTGAGGTCTACTTGCCCATAGAATACAGAATGCTAATAGGCTAATTTGCACCCTGTAAAATGAATGTACCATAGTTTAAGCAAAACTGAATTAGTAAAATCCCTTAAAACTAGAAAATGCACCAACTGTGAGGTTTAGGATGAAGCAGCTTCTTCATAAATTATGACTTTCACAGGTATTGGAAAAAAAATGTGGCAGCCTCTTAATATTTACCAGAATAATTTATTCAGTGTACCAAAGTATAAAGGAACAATAACATGATGTAATATAATTGTCCACTTGAAAAGTATATGAGAAGAAATTCTATTCCCTTTTGCCTCCTGGAATTCATAGGATACCCACTTGTGTCTAGAGATGTTTATTATTTTTAACAGCCTATTGCCTTGTCCATGATCCCTGAGAAACATGCTGTCCTGTAATGGGACAATTCCAACTATCATTTCTCTCTCCATGGAGGTAACACTGAAATGACCACTATGGCAAAGAATGTAAAAGGAAAGCATAAATGTTTACAAGCAGCGGAATGAATTTATTACCTATTATTCCCCAGGGTTTTAATTTTCAGCTCAGATTAGTCCCAGGTTTTTAATCTTTGAATTGTCACCTGACAAGCCTGTGTCAGTTTAAGGAAATTGTTCTCCAGAATAAAGTCAAAACTGGGTATCTTTTTTGGATCATCTTACAACAAATACATGATATAATATCATCATAGCTTTTTGTTTTCATTTTTACTAAAGCCATAGCTCTATTGGTCTCCATGGAATATTTTATGCAAGTAACAAATTATTACAAAAAAATTACAGCATATATTTTAACTCTAATTTTTTATTAAGGAGAATTTTTGATAATTAATTATATTTCCTTATTCATATGTTCTTACTGTTATGTTAAGAACCCCACTTCCAGTCTCAAAGTAAATAATGCCTAATAAAGACATTTTGGAAACTCAAAAAAAGTCACTCTAACAACACTAAATTATGTGATGTTTTTGGTAAATTTCATTTTAGTTTCCTTCTCTTTCTTACTTTCTACACTCACATGTGCATGCATGTACATAAGAACACATACACATTACACATATTTATATCTATACATAGATAATAACTACTGACTTATTATAAATAAAAACAAAATTTTGATACTCGACATTATGTTATGTCCTGTATTTTTCACTTATATCAAAGCATTATCTATATTATTATATACAAAAATTGAAATGTCTAATGTTCCTCTGAGTTGGTATAATTTCGATTTCCTAACATACCTCTAAAATTTGGAAGTCGGGCTGGGCGCAGTTGCTCAACCTGTAATCCCAGCACTTGGGGAGACCGAGGTGAGAGGATTGCCTGAGCCTGGGGGTTCGAGACCAGCCTGGGCAACTTGGTGAGCCCTCATCTCTACAACAAAATCACAAAAACTAGCCAGACGTGGTGGTGTGCATCTACAGTTCTGACTACTTGGAAGACAGGCAGAAGGATCGCCTCAGTCGAGCAGGTCAAGGCTGCGGTGACTGTGAGCATGTCACCACACTCCAGCCTTGGGGACAAAGAGTGAGACTTTGACTCAAAATAAAAAGATTGGAAATCTAAATTTGTTCAATTTTTCATGGTGTATATAATAGTTTTATTCTTAATGACTTCTTAGAAGCTATTTC
>CAUYQG010160571.1:0-10780 GCA_963574415.1 Tarsius wallacei | reverse complement strand
GGTACCTGGCAGGCTGAGTCGCTGGCTTTGGCATCATCCAGGAGCTTGGCCTGGCTCAGTGAGTTTTTTTTGGGGGGGGGGGGGGCTCTCACTCTGTCACCTAGGCTGGAGTGTGGTGGCAGGATCATGGCTCACCGCAGCCTCGACCTCCTGGGTTCAGGCCATCCTCCTGCCTCAGCCTACTGAGTAGCGAGCACCACCATGCCCAGCTAATTTTTAATTTTTTTGTAGACACATGGTCTTGCTGTATTGCCCAGACTGGTCTAGGCTCAAGCATTCCTCCTACCTTGGCCTCCCAAAGTGCTGCGATTACAGGCATGAGCCACTGTGTCTGGCCAGCAAAAGAGTCTTTAACAGGAGAAAGTGGTCAGTTGCATATCATATGAGTAGTGTTCAATTAAAAATAATGGAATTCTTATGAGCACCTGCTGTGGCCTGTATGGGGAGGGGAAATGGTTTGAGGTCACAATTTTTGCCCTTAGGCACATTCACAGGTACCACAAGCTCAGACACCTGTGGAGATCCCATGGCCGGGCATTATAGGGGCCAACTCTGTGTGCTGGCTTGGTGTTGCCAGATAGTTCACGTTTTTGTTTTTTTTTTTTTTTTTTGAGTTGGAGTCTCATCTCACTCTGTTGCCTAGGCTGGAGGGCAGTGGCATGCTTCTGGCCACCGCAGCCTCGACCTACTGGGCTCGGGCAATCCTTCCTCCGTCTCTGCCTTCCAAGTAGCTGGAATTATAGGCACGCGCTACCACGCTCGACTGATTTTTGATTTATTGTAGAGATGAGGTCTCGCCAAGTTGCTCAGGCGGGTCTCGAACCCGCACGCTCAGGCAATCCACTCACCTCGGCCTCCCAAAGCGCGGGATTACAGGCTGAGCCACCGAGCCCGGCGATAGTTCATGTTTTTAAAGAGAAGCTGGAAATCTGTATTTCCTTGACAAATTAGGTTTTGTAAAGGACTTTGATAAATTCCCTGACTTAAAATGTTAGCAACAAATTCAGAGTTTTTAATTCTTTTTTTGTACTTGTAGAGACAGGGCCTCCCAAAGTGCTGGGATTATAGGCGTGAGCCACCTGCCCAGCCTAGAATTTTAAAGAATCTTGTGGAAACCATAGGCTGCCATTTTTGCCACCCTGGTATGACTGATGAACACACAGGCTTTGAAGCCAGATGGATCTGGGCCCTTATCCTGGCTTTGTTATATATTAGCAAATTGCAAAAAACCCCAAATCAAGGAACCAACCAAAAAACCTCTTTCTGTGACTCAGTTTCTCTCATCTGTAAAGTTGGAAAATTGTAATTTAACCTCTTAAGGTTATCAAGAGAGAAAAAAAAGAAATGATAATTTAACAGTGTCTGACCTCCTGTGAGAGTTCAGTAAAGGTTGAGAGAAATCTAAACGCCACCATCTATTTCCATGTAGCTGTTGCTAGTGAGATATTCTCAGTGCTGTTCATGACAGTAGCCATTAGCCATGTATGGTTATTCTTTTATTTTTTAATTATTTTTATTTTTGAGTCAGAGTCTCACTTTGTTGCCCAGGCTGCAGTGCAGCGGCACGCTCACAGCCACCCCAGTGTCAACCTGCTGGACTCAGGTGATCCTTCTACCTCAGCCTTCCAAGTAGCTGGAATCACAGGTGCACACCACCACACCCGACTGATTTTTTTTATTTATTGTAGAGACGAGGTCTTGCCAAGTTGCCCAGGCTGGTCTTGAACTTCTGGACTCGGGTAATCCTCTTGCCTTCACCTCCCAAAGTGCTGGGATTACAGGCATGAGCCACCGCTCCTGGCCTACGTATGATTATTTAAATGTAAGTTTGAAGTAATTAAAAGTAAATAAAGTTAGCCGGGCTCGGTGGCTCAGCCTGTAATCCTGTGCCTTGGGAGGCTGAGGTGAGTGGATTGCCTGAGCCTGCGGGTTCAAGACCCGCCTGGGCAACTTGGCGAGACCTCATCTCTACAATAAAGCAAAAAATTAGCCGGGCGTGGTAGCGCGCGCCTGTAGTTCCAGCTACTTGGAAGGCTGAGGCGGAAGCATCGCCGGAGCCCAGCAGGTCGAGGCTGCGGTGGCCGGGAGCGGCCCCTGCACTCCAGTCTGGGCGACGGAGTGAGACTCCAACTCAAAAAAAAAAAAAAAAAAGTAAATAAAGTTAAAAATTCGGTTCCTCCTAAGTGCTCAGGGACCACATGTGGCTGATGGCTACTATATTGGACAGTGAAGATAAAGAACTTGTCTATCATCACAGGCTTTCTGGGACAGTGCCACGGTGGTTTATTTGAGGATTGGTTGGTGTCATATCTTGTGGAGCCTAAGGGACTTAGCAAGTGCTGGGTCTCCAAGCACAGGCAGCAGGTAACCAGTGTCTTTCTCCTATCTTAGGGACTAGCCCTACCATCCTGACACTGTTTGTCAACCTTGACCATTACTCGGTCTCCACAGTCCCCCCAGCCAGTGCCCATGTCCTGTCATTTCTCCCTCATGCCTCTGCTCCGTCATCTTATTTTTTTTGTGAGTCAGAGTCTTACTCTGTCGCCCAGGCTGGAGTGCAGTGGCGTGCTGGGGTCAGGCTATCTTTCCGCCTCAGTCTTCCAAGTAGCTGGAACCACAGGTATGTGCCATCACGCCCAGCTCATTTTTTGATTTATTGTAGAGACGAGGTATCGCCATGTTGCCTAGGCCGGTCTCGAGCCCCGGAGCTCAGGCGGTCCTCCTGCTGTGGCCTCCCAAAGTGCTGGAGTAGGATGAGCCACTGTGCCTGGCCCATCCTCATTTCTTTCTCTTCCAGCCGCACCATCTTTGCCATCTCCTGACCTGCCTGTGGCGCTCACTTCTTCCCATTGCCCTCCCTGACCTCAGGATGATTTTTTTGAAAAGGCAGATCTGACCATGTCACTTCCTTCTTAAAACTCTTCGGTGGCTCCTCTCAGCTCTCAGGACGAATTTCTTGGCCTGTCCATGCAAGGGCCTTGTCCCTTTCTGCTGTCTACCAACTCCCTTTATAAGTCTCTGAATTCACTATTTACTTCCTGATGTTCCCTGGGGCCTCATCAGTTGAGACATCCCCAAGACTGAGTTGGGTGGCCCTGAGATCCCTAGCCCCATGTGCCTCCCCTCTGGACACTGGTCGCTTTGCTGTGTCATTGATGATTTGTCTGATTGTGTCCCCCATTAGATGTTTGCTCCTTGAGGCCTAAAACTGTTCATGGTTGTATCTTCAGCACTTGGCACAGTGCTGGGCATATATAGTAGATGCCTCCAAAGTAATGAATGAACGGATAAGCAAAGGTTGGTGAGTGGCATACATCTAGTGGTCCTGCTGGCTCCATTTCTGCCCATGTGTCTGATTGTTCAGACTTATGAAGTCTGACAATTAAGTTCATGAACTCATTCTAGAACGTGCTACATACCTTGTTGCTGATTATACTATGGTCACCTTTGAAGTACTTCCCTTTGGAAGCTTTACACTGACGCCTGTGCCTAGTCCACCTGTCAAAGCCATTTTGGAACTCTTTTTCTGGAATGGCTATTAGAGTTGTCATCGTATTATCCTTGATGTCCTGAATGCCATCAAAATGTCTTCCTTTCAATATTTTATCTTTGGGTAAAGAAAAAAGTCACCGGGGACCAGATCAGGTGAGTAGGGAGGGTGTTCCAATACAGTTATCTGTTTTCTGTCTAAAAATTCCCTCACAGACAGTGCTGTGTGAACTGTGTCATGATGTAAGAGCTCCTTCGGGACCATTTTTGCACACATCTTTTTCACGCCAAGATTTTTGGTTAAGATTTTCCTGTTTCTCCATCAATGTTTATTTGGTCTTCTTTGCTTCTCACAGTCAACTGACAATTTTGATGTCAATTTGATGAATTTTTGCAATGTCTTCATCAGTTCTGCTCGTTACTGGCTGTCCTGACCTCTCTTCATCAGTGATACTTTCTCTCCCCTCAGAAAAACTTTTAATCCATTTGTACACTGCTGTTTTCTTCATGGTGTTATGCCCATAAACTCAGACTAACATGTCCCTGATTTCACTTTCACTCTTGCCAAGTTTAATAAGAAATTTAATGTTTGTTCAGTTGCTCTAATTTAAGCTCTGACATTTGTGTCAGCACACAAAAACATGCAACAACAATAATGAACACCACTCAGCAAGACACTGCCACACATTGATACAAACACAGCTGTGAGATACTGATATACCAAGGTAATGAAACCTTACCGAGTTATTTGTACAGTGCTGCCAACATAAATGCACAGTGGCAAGTTCGTGAACTTAATTGTAAGATCTCATACACTAGACAGGAAATGGGGGGATACGGTGAGGGTATATGAAAGTACATGAGCAAATACTTTCATGTCTTTCTTTTCTTTTTTTTTTTTTTGAGTTGGAGTCTCACTCTGTCACCCAGACTGGAGTGCAGCCTCCACTTGCTGGGCTCCAGTGATTCTTCCACCTCAGCCTTCCAAGTAGCCAGAACTACAGGCGTGTGCTACCACGCCTGGCTAATTTTTTTGATTCATTGTAGAGATGAGGTCTCACCAAGTTGTCAGGGGATCTTGAACCCACTTGCTTAGGCAATTCACTCTCCTCGGCCTCCCAAAGCACGGGATTACAGGTCATGTCTTTCTTTTTTTTTCTGCAAAGTTGTAAAGCAAAGTTTATTTAGAACGTAAATTCGGGGCGGGGAGAGATTCACCTTCTCAAGGTAGGGGAGGGGACCAAAGCTAAGAAAACATGGCGGTCATAGCTCAAAGAGCCACGTGGAGACACCACAGTTTCATACACCACATTTTAACAAAGCAATGACTTAATGTCTTTTTTTTCAAATAGCTGGCTGGCTCCGGATCTCGGCGGGATCAGGCCCGACAGCTGGTCATAGATCTAGAGACTCGAGGGAGTCAGGCCCTTCCTTTATTCATTTCCTGCTTAGAGGACACAGGCCAGGACACGCTGGCTTCACTTCTGCGAAGCAACAGGCAAGCAGCAAAGCTGTCGAAGCCAACCCTGGAAAACCTTACCCCAGTGGTACCCAGGCCAGAAGTTTTCAGACCAGAAACACCCAGGCCAGTGGACAAAGGTTCTGAAGGATCCAGTAATGTCAGTGAGTATCAGGAGAGTGGTTGGTGGGTGGGCATGATGAACAGTCATTGGGGAGTGACTGTGGTTACGACTGGGTGGGTTGAGAGTCAGAAGTTAACTCAGGTGTTGTCCTTCTGTGGCTCATACAGGTGGGTGAATTATTCTGGTAGGTCTTCAGATTTAATTTTGACAGCCTGCCCTCTGAAAGGCATGTGCTGAAGTCTATTTTGGATGTCTCAGGTTTCTTATTTTTATTTTTTCCCCTGCCTTTGATATAGCATGTCTCAGGTTTTGATCAGAGTTTCTAGACCCAGCTACTGCTTTGGATTTGCGTTTGGGTCTGGGTGGGTAACTTGGACTAACCTATGCCTGGGGGCAGGAGAGAGGCCTCTGTTTGTTGAATGTGCCCATGTAGACATTTATCTGTGTGGTATATGCCTTTACCTTCTTCCCACACTGCAGCCCTGTAAGGCAGATATTATTAGACCCATCCTTGCTAATGAGGAAACTGACTAAGACTCAGGGAAATTAAATAATTTGCCTAAAGTCACCAGGCTACATCTAGTAAAATGCATACAGCCAGATGATTTTTACCTATGTGTACACACAGGTCACTAACACCCACAGCAAGACAAAAAATATTCTGGCTAGGCGTGGTGGCTCATTCCTGTAATCCCAACTTTGGGAGGCCAAGGTAAGAGGATTGCCTGAGCCCAGGGGTTCAAGACCAGCCTGGGCAACTTGGCAAGACCTCATCTCTACAATAAACCAAAAAATTAGCCGGGTGTGGTGGCACACACTTGTAGTTCCAGCTACTTAGAAGGCTGAGGCAGAAGGATCACCTGAGCCCAGCAGGTTGAGGCTGTGGTGGCTGTAAGCACACCACTGTACTCTAACGTGGGTAACACAGTGAGATTCCAACTCAAAAAAAAAAGAAAAAAGAAAAAATATTCTGGTGTCCTGTAAGACTCTTTAGCCTTTTCCCAGTCAATTCCCACTCCCCCTTTCCCGAGATAATCACTGATCTGATCTCTGTTGTCATAGATCCCTTTTGCTTGTCCTTGAACTTCAATAGAAATGAAAAGTCTGCTCTTTTCAGTCTGACTTCTTTCACTCATCATCGTAGTCATTCCTATTGTGCTTATCAGCTGCTAGTTCTTTCTCATAGTCAAGTGGTAGTAGTTCCTATTCTGAACAGTCCACAATTGATTTAGCCGTTCCACTGGTGGATATGTGGCTTGTTTTCAGTAAGGGCTGTGTTCCTGTGGCAGCATGTGGAGCTCCAGCGCTTCCTGTCTCATGGTTCATAGCTGACCATTGTGTGGCATCGATGTTAATAATAGGAAGTGTTAGGACGGCTGGATCTGAGCCTTGCAAGAGAGAACAAGAGGAAAACAAATTAGCCTGAGAAGGAGTTAGAAGGAGTATGCCACAGGAAGAACAAGGATCTGGGCGGCGTGCCATTTTGAGAAAAGCTTGTACATAAGGAACCTTGGACCATTTGCCCTTGTGGCAGCAATAGAGATAAAGTTGAAGGAGAGTATGAGAGGCAAGAGGCCCGCCTTGGGTCCCACCTCCTGCTCGTCCAGCTGGTATTGAGGAAAAAAGAATGAAATGCTTAGGGCAGATGTCCTTTTCTAGTGAGAGGGTCCTGAGATCTTTTAGAATGCATTTCAGGCTAGGCTCGGTGGCTCAGCCTGTAATCCCAGTGCTTTGGGAGGCCGAGGTGAGTGGATTTCCTGAGCCCGCGAGTTCGAGACCCGCCTGGGCGACTTGGCGAGAGCTCATCTCTACAATAAATCAAAACTTAGCCAGGTGTGGTAACATGCGCCTGTAGTTCCAGCTACTTGAAAGGCTGAGGCAGAAGGATTGCGGGAGCCCAGCAGGTCGAGGCTGCGGTGGCTGGGAGTGTGCCACTGCACTCCAGTGTGGGCGACGGAGTGAGACTCCAATGCAAAAAAAAAATGCATTTCAGTAGGGAGCCCTTCGCTACCCTAGATTGAGGGTTCCCTATGGGGAGTCCTAAAGAGACTAAGGGATTAGTCCTGAGAATGGTCTCGAAAAGCCAGAAAGAGAAAAACCCATCCATGTTCTCAATTGGTGTCTCAAGATAGAGTCAGTGGAATCAGCATGTGTGGATATCCAGTGAGAAAAGGAGTCCCCTTGGTCCCCTTGACCCCGATCCAGAGGCAGTCCTGCCAGTGGTAAGGTGCTCCTATGCGTGTTCGGAAGACTTGGCACCAAGATTTCTGAGAGGGTAGAGCCCTGAGCCCCAGCGAGAGAGAGGGATTCAGAATAGATAAAGCAGTTTTTCGAGCCCTTTCTCAGATCTTCTAATGGAGGAAGAAGTTGGGTAATATATGGACTCACCAGTTGATGGTGTTGGAATTTCATACCAGATAGAGCTGAGGCAATGGGAAGGTCTGGCCAAAGCGACTCATTAGGTTGGGTGGTGAAAGGGGAGAAAGGTGAAGGGAATGTCAAGGAAAGAATTTCATCTCTCTCCCTAATGGGCCGCAGTAGTCTGCCATCTTTTCCCAGGACCTTCAGGTTCGTCAGGGAGTTGACTTCGAGTTCCAGCTCAGTCCACAGAGAGACTTCAGTTAGAAGGGAGGAGAGTGAGAGAGTGCGGAGAGGACTCCACAAGTAGGAAGCTAAATCCCCATGTGGGGTCACCAAAAATGTTAGGTTGGTGAGCCAGTGCTGCTGGAAAGAAGTAAAGAATTGCACAAAGAGTAGGTCAGAAAAAGTTTATTTAGAAAGTAGATCAGAGAAAAAGGGTGGATCCTCCTCTCCAAGATTGGAGAGGAGGCCAGACGCTTAGGGAACATTTGGTGGCGAATGCTTGAGGTTGAAAGCTTTAAAAGCTCCCCTTTTAGTGGGGGCAGGTAAGCACAGGAGCTGTCGCCATGGTGATGGAGTGGAGGTCTGTGTCATGTTGATTAGGAAGGGCTGGTCAGCATAGATGAGGTCAGCTTGGCCCTTTATGGCAGGAAGACAAATGCTTTGGACAAAAGGGTAATTAGTACAAACATACTTGGGGGACTACAAGAAAATTATTAGTAACTACCTCTGGGAAACCAGTTTTGTTTCTTGTTAAATGAGTATAAGGTAGGTTGAAGTAAGCTGCTGAAAAACCATGACAAAGCTAGGCAATGTTAAAATGGCTGCCACTCTGACAAAAGTTACTCCATTTTGGCTCTTCACCCTTTCAGTAATAGTAATGGTTAACATTTTAAAAAAATTTGAATTGGGGTCTCACTCTGTCGCCCGGGCTGGAGTGCAGTGACATGCTGCTCAGGGCCACTGCAGCCTCGACCTGCTGGACTCAAGTGATCCTTCCACCTCAGCCTTCCAAGTAGCTGGAACTATAGGTGTGTGCTACCACGCCCAGCTAATTTTTGATTTATTGTGGAGACAAGGTCTTATCACGTTGCCCAGGCTGGTCTTGAACCCACAGGTTCAGGCAGTCCTGTCACCTCTGCCTCTCAAAATGCTGGGATGACAGGCGTGAGCCACCACAACCAACTGTAATGGTTAACATTACCAAGTACTTACTATTTGCCCAGCACTCTTTGGAGTGCTTACATAAATGAGCTAATTTAACCTCCCCAACTCTCTTGTAAGGTAGGTGCTACATGTTCCCCAGTTTACTGTTGAACAAAGTGAGTCACCGATTGGGAAATGACTTGCCCCAAGTGACACATCTAGTGAGAAATGGAGAGGACTGCAGTCCAGGTGCGCCTGTTCTGTCTGCTCCCCTGGAGAGCCCCACATGTGCCTGGCGTTGTATTTCTTTTATCCAACCCTTGTTGAGGGCCACTGTGTTGTTTCTGCAGTGGCCTTGGATGTGCATCTATCTCTGACTAGGGGATATCTTTCTAGAAATGGGATTCTAGGTTAAAGGGTACAAGTTTCCTTTTGATAGATGCTACCAATTTATGCTTCAAAAGTGTGTTATTTTTGCCAGGTATGGTGATTCGCACCTGTAATCCCAGCTACTTGGGAGTCTGAGGTGAGAGGATCACTTGAGCTCAGGAATTCAAGGCTGCAGTGAACTATGATCCTGCCATTGTGCTCCAGCCTGGGTGGCAGAGCAAGACTCTGTATTTAAAAAAAAAAATAAAAAAAAGCTGTCATTTTATAATCTCACCAGCCATGTGTAAAGATGACCATTTTTTCCACAATCTTGCAAACTATGTTAACACATTTTTTTCTTATGTTATGGTAAAAAGTGGTATCTGTTTTTATTGTGCTGAATAACTGATTTTTGGACAAGTCATTAAATCAGAGAAACAAAGTTGATGAGGGTATGCAACTGCATTTGCTTGACACATAAGGAAGAAGACTGGTTCCAGAACTCCCCACTGTAAAGGAAGCAGATGAAATGCAAAGTTCATCTGTTGTTACCTGGTTCTGGGAAACATCAGTTTGAGATATTCAGGGCCAACAATCTGAACTTGAAACTTCCTGTTCTTTTGTAAGGCATTTTTTTTCTGTTTGCTGTGAATGTGTATTTCTAACAAGAGCATAACTTTGACAGGTAAATAATGATAACAATAATAAGATCCCTTTAAATGTGAATATCGATCAGGTGCAGTGGCTCATACCTGTAATCCCAGCACTTTGGGAGGCAGAGGTGAGAGAACTGCCTGAGTCCAGGAGTTAAAGACCAGCCTTGGCAACTTGGTGAGACCTCCTCTCTACAATCAATCAAAAATTAGTCAGGCATTGGTGGTGCACTCCTGTGGTTCCAGTTACTTGGAAGACTGAGGTGGAAGGATCACCTGAGCCCAGAAGGTCAAGGCTGTGGTGGCCGTGAGCATGCCACTGCACTCCAGCCTGGGCAACAGAGTGAGATACTGACTCAAAAAAAAAAGTGAATATCAGAGCACCACCGTGTGACCCAGCCGGCTGTAGGTTGTTCCCAACAGGCTGGAATCCAAACCAGGGCCTTGAACACTCGCAGGCACTGTTAAAGGTATTTGGGTTGTTACCCAAAACACTGAAAGAAACTGGCCCTGGCCCTGAGCCAAATTCCTTAAACTCTCACGTAAACTTCATACCCCGACCCCTAGCTGCGGATACAACCTAGGTGGGACGCCCCTTTTCTCTTACTGTCTGTCTTGAGGATTGCTGCAGCATTCCAAGTCCTCGCAAGAAATCTGTGGACTGATCGCCCCAGCATTAGTGGTGGTGGTGCTGCTGGATCTCCTCTTCTTTCCTCCCTCTCTCCTTCACTCTCTCTCTCTTCTCTTTCTCTCCCTTCAATATCTCTCTTTCGCTCTTTCTCTCCTTCTTTCTCTCTCTCTGTCTTTCTTTCATCAGTATCTCACTGTTGCCCAGGCTGGAGTACAGTGGCACACTCACTGCCACCGCAGCCTCGACCTGCTGGGCTCAGGCAATCCTTCTGCCTCAGCTTTCCAAGTAGCTGGAACGACAGTCATGAGCTACCATGCCCAGCCAATTTTTTAAAAAGTTTATTGTAGAGATGAGGTCTTACTGTGTTGCCCATTCTGGCCTTGAACCTGTGGGCTCAGGCAATCCTCTCGCATTCACTTCCCAAAGTGCTGGGATTTCAGGTGTAAGCCACCGCGCCCAGCTATGACTTTTTTTTTTTTTTTAAATATAAGAGATAGTCTTATTCTGTTCCCCAGGCTGGAGTGTAGTGGCATGATCATAGCTCGCTA
>CAUYQG010160564.1:0-12243 GCA_963574415.1 Tarsius wallacei | reverse complement strand
GTCCCATCCCCCACTATCACCCACACATGTATTCTTGTTCCTAGGCAAGCAGGCTATGCAAACCTTCCCCTAAAGGTCAAGGAAGCTAAGAGGCTAAAAAAGACAAATACTATCTGGATGCGGTGGCTCACATCTAAAATCCTAGCGCTAAGCCGGGCTCGGTGGCTCAGCCTGTAATCCCGTGCTTTGGGAGGCCGAGGTGAGTGGATTGCCTGAGCCCGTGGGTTCGAGACCCGCCTGGGCAACTTGGCAAGACCTCATCTCTACAATAAATCAAAAATTAGCCAGGTGTGGTAGCACGCGCCTGTAGTTCCAGCTACTTGGAAGGCTGAGGCGGAAGGATCGCTGGAGCCCAGCAGGTCGAGGCTGCAGTGGCTGGGAGTGGCCACTGCACTCCAATCTGGGTGACAGAGTGAGACTCCAACGCAAAAAAAAAAAAAAAAATCCTAGTGCTTTGGAAGGCGGAGGTGGGAAGATCACTTGAGCCCAGGAGTTCAAGGCCAGTCTGGATAGTGAGACCTCGTTTCTAGACAAATAAATAAATTGGTCATGTGTAGTGGTGCACACCAGTAGTCCCAGGTACTCAGGAGGCTGAGGTAGAAGGACCTCCTGAGCCCAGGAGGTTGAGGCTGCCGTGAGCCGTGATCATCATGAGCATGCCACTGAGCACCAGCCTGGGCAACAGAGTGAGATCCCGATTTGAAAAACAAAAAAGTTAACAGCCAGGCGCAGTGGCTCACGCC
The DNA here is from genome assembly GCA_963574415.1 of Tarsius wallacei. Classification (NCBI taxonomy): domain Eukaryota; kingdom Metazoa; phylum Chordata; class Mammalia; order Primates; family Tarsiidae; genus Tarsius; species Tarsius wallacei. Next base: position 11,500 of record CAUYQG010160564.1, on the reverse strand, counting down.
TGTAATTCCAGCACTTTGGGAGGTGGAGGCGAGAAGATTGCCTGAGTCCAGGGGTTCGAGACCAACCTGGACAACTTGGCGAGATCTCATCACTACAATAAAATAAAAAAGTTAGCCAGGCATGGTGGCGCATACCTGTGGTTTCAGCTACTTGAAAGGTTGAGGCAGAAGGATCACCTAAGCCCAACAATTCGAGGTTACGGTGTCCATGAGCATGCCACTGCACTCCAGCCTGGGTAACAAAGACTCTGACTCAAACTATAAAAAAAGTTAACATGGCAAAGGAACATCCAAGATGGAGTTGCTTTAGCCTCCACAATTCCCCTGGAAGGTCCCGACCTGTGGAGGTGTGTGCCTTTGTGCCCTGATCTCCTCCCCAACCAGTCTGAAGCTTCTCCCTTTCCAGGCCCCTGGGATTCAATTCCCATCATCCAAGGTTGAGCCACTTCTCTCACTGCATCAACCTCCATCCCATCCCTTAGCTAATCCATCTGATTTAATCAAAGCCCTCGCTGGGGTCTTAGCTGAATTCTCCAAGGAGCAGACTCTGAGAAAAGGAATGAGTGAGTGCAAGTAGCTTTATGGGAAGTGATCTTAAGACACCCAGTAGAGGAGTCGGAAAGAGAGACAGGGAAGGGCAAGAGCCCACAGAGGGCACCTGACTGAGTACATCACCACTGTGGGCAACTGGAGCCTGATCCCTCTAGAGAACTCTAGGAGACCACATGGAACACAAACCTCAGCTGTAGGCTGAGAAGTGAAGAAGCTGGGGTGTGTATCCACTCCCTTCCATCAGTCATTGGTTGAACATGGCGAGGGGAAGGTACTCATTCCCCGGTACTTCTAGCCCTGAGGGGACAGAGTGGGCTCAGGTGGCCAGGAAAAGCCCCCAAGCAAAAAATGACACAGGTTCTGGCAGGTAGAAGTCAGGCCAGAGTGTTGGGAAGAGCTAAGTGCTAAGGGAAAAAGGGGGGGAGGGAACTGAGAGCGTCGCTGTTCCCAGGGAGAGGAAGTCCAGACCTCATGGACACGGGACATAACCGTCAAAGGACCTTGGGTGGGAGAGAAAAATACTTTTTTGTTATGCTGAAAAGTCCAGGGTAGATCATGGCGCACAGCAGCCTCCATCTCCTGTGCTCAGGTGATCCTTCCTCCTCAGCCTCTGGAGTACCTGGGACTACAGGTTCACGTCATCAAGCTCAGCTAATTTTTTTTTTTTTTTTGTAGCAACAAGGTCTCACTATGTTGCTCAGTCTGGCTTCAAACTCCTGGGCTCAAGCAGTCCTCCCACCTTGGCCTCCCAAAGTGTTGGGACTATAGGCATGAGCCACCATGCCCAGCCCTTTGAAATTCTTAATAACTCATCCCATTAACCATCTCTTATCTTAAGCATCTAGGATGTGTCTGCCACTGTATTAGTCACTTCACGTTTGATATTGCATTTTATTTTTTATTTTTTTTTTAATTTTAAAGATGTGGGGTATAAGTCAGGATTGGGTACATAAGTAGTTTACATACAGGTGAAGTTTGGGCCTCCCACTGGCCCTCAGTTCACCTGGATTAGGGTAGGGCATGTGATTTCAGCAACAGTCAATCCTACAGCAGAAAAACCGGCGCCAATAGCTTGAGTTGCACCAGTCCAAGACAAGGCAGCTCTTCAGAAGCCACCTGCCACACTCCACCGTCAATCACAAAGGAAAGGTACAGGCCAGACACACCTTTGGCCTTGCCTTCTGCGTGCAAGCCTAGTGGATGTCTGGGGAGATACGGGATAAAGAAATCACCCTCCGAGCAACCTCGGTAACCCACTAGACTCAAAAATCTTTTTACAGATGTTTCCAACTAAACCTAGGTTCAGCCAACCTACTTTTAGCTTCCAGGTGGCCTCAGACATTTCACCTCATTGTATCTGCACAGTCCCCTGTGAGGTTGATCTCTCTGTTGTGCTAATGAAGAAAATGAGGTGCAAACAATTAAGTCAATCGCTCAGGATCATGGTTAATCTGTAACAGAGCTGGGATCAAGCCTAGCCCTGGCCTCATCCCTGCTGCCATGCAGATGTAAGCAAGCTTCTGAAAATACATTACCAGGAAACATCATAATTTCTGGAGTTTCTTTTTTTAAAGAATGGACCGCTGTGCTTGGGGAAGTCATTCGGTACATTGCCAGCACAACAGCAAAGGGCTGATATAAACTAACTGGATCTTCCGCTCTTGTTCCCTTCCAGGCTGAGAAGTTCATTCTCTTCATTTGTTTTGCCCCTTCCCGCCCATATTCCTTCCCTCTTTTTTCATTTGTTTTCTCCTTTAGCCTACTCTCCACCCCCTTGTCTGAAAGGAGCAGGGTGTCTGTGAAGCTCTAGCTTGGTTTCTGCTGTTTTCTCGTGGATCATCTGGTGCTCATGTTGCTATAATTACCGGCACATTTGTACAGTACAGGGTGGAGGGAGAAGAGTTAGCTCACCGAAGGGCTGGGAAAGGAATGGCCTTGATCTGAGCTGCAGCCTGTTTCTAATTTTAGCAAAAACGGAGCCCTGGACTTCCTGGCGGTATCAGATTGCCCGTGCTCACCCCTCCCTGAACTGGGCTGACACCAGACATGTGGAAGAGATTCAGATCACAGGAATCGCCAAATCAGGTCACACCTCTGGGTCATCGGGCCCAGACTTTGTCTCAGAAAGTGGGAGCAGGGTGTCTTGAAGTGTTAGAGCTTAGTGATCTTCTCCTAAAACTCCCTTAGTGACAAGGCATAGGCAAAGAGGACACAGAATTGCCCATGGTGAAAGGCCAGCAGAGTCACATCTAGCACCCAGGACTTCTGGTACCCAGTCTTGTGTGTTCACTGTGATGGGTTATAGCTGGAGTACACACTATTACCCTTTTAAAGTATGAGCCATTCAGAAATACTTTCTTTCCTTCCTTCCTTCCTTTCTTCCTTCCTTCCTTCCTTCCTTCCTTCCTTCCTTCCTCCCTTCCTTCCAAGTCAGGATCTCACTCTGTTGCCCAGGCTGGAGTACAGTGGCACAATCACAGCTCACCACAGCCTCAACCTCCTGGGTTCAAGTGGTCCTTTTGCCTCAGCCTCCCAAGTAGCTGGGATCACAGGTGCACACCACCATGCCTGGCTAATTTTTTAAAAATTTTTTGTAGAGACAAGGTCTCACTGTGTTGCCCAGGCTAGTCTCAAACGTCCAGGCTCAAGCAATCCTCTTGCCTTGACCTCCTAGAATTCTGGAATTACAGGCTCCCAGCCCATTCAGAAATATTTCTAAATAATTTCCACTCCTGACCAGGTACAGTGGCTCACGCCTGTAATCCCAGCACTTTGGGAGGTGGAGGCAAGAGGATTACCAGCCCAGAGGGTCAAGACCAGTCGGGACAACTTGTCAAGACCTCACTTCTACAATAAATAAATTTTTAAAAAATAGCTGGGCGTGGTGGTGCGCACCTTTAGTCTAGCTTCCAGTTCAGGAAGGATCGCCTGAGCCCACAGGACAAGGCTGTGGTGGCCATGAGTGTGCCACTGCACTCCAGCCTGGTCAACAGAGTGAGACTCTGACTCAAAAAATGATAGTAATAATTTCCACTCCTAATTCTATATTTAATGAGGTAAAATTTACATGCAGTGAAATCACAGCTCTCACATACATAATTTGACGAATTACGAAAAATATATCCACCCTCATCAAGATAAAGAACATTTCCATCACCCCTAGAGAATTCCACCATGCTCCTCCTTCTAGTCAGTCTCCCAGTTCACTCTGCAGGCAATTGAAGTTCTTATTTTTATCAACATAGATCATTTTTGCTGGTTCTTAACCTCACATAAATGGAATCATGGCACCTGGGTGAGGGTCAGGATTCTAACCCCTAGCTTCGCACAGGTCTTTCGTCAGGTGGTCCCAGTTATACTTCTCTTGCTGGACTGAGTGGGAAGAACCTTAACTCTGGGTCTCCATCCCCTAAGCTCGCAACATGGAAAATTTCAAGCAAGGCCACAGCGACCCTTGCTATGTTGTCAAGTCCAAACTCATTCAGTTTAGCTAGGCGAGTGGCTACGCCTACAGTCCCAGCTGCTCAGGAGGCTGAGGCAGGAGGATCCCTTTGGCCCAGGAGTTCGAGGCCTACTGGGCAACACAGTAAGAACCTGTCTTGGGAAAATAAGAAAAGTAGCTGTCATTCAAATTAGTTTTCTGCCATAAGCAAGGGTTATACCCTTGAAGATTCTTTATTCCATCCTTCTAGATCTCCTAGAACAAAACCTGCAAACGTTTTAGTTATTTAATAATGATTCTTCCTCCTACAATTAAACTGGATTTTTTTCTTTCATTAGAACACAAGCCCATTTCTTTATGTTTTATCGCCAGTAAAGTTGTTGAACTATGAGTCAACCATGAGTCTATAGTAACCCAATGAGAAAACTACTTATTTTGTGATATCACTAAGCAAGGATTTTCCTTTTTATTCCTTTTCTTTTTTTTTTCTTTCTTTTTTTAGGTAAGGATTTTCTATGTCCATTCTGAAACATTTGACACTGAACATAGATTTGTGTTGTAGCTGCTACATATCAACTTGAGTTTGAATAATAACTCTACCAGCGACTGGTCCTGTTTTTGAGTCTTGTCATTGTGTGTCCATGCAACTGCTACATATGAACTTGAGTTTGAATGATAACTCTACCAGTGACTAGTCCTGTTTTTGAGTCCTGTCATTGTGTGTCCTTGGCAACTCAGTGATACTCATTGGAAAGCATGTGTGCATTAGCACGCCACACCTCCTTGAGTTATCTCTCACCTGGGATCACCTGTGCACATAACTTCCCTAAGAGACCAGAGAATCTTATCTTGACCTCTCTTGCATATATACCTCTTGCTATAATCTCACAGAACTTCTCATAGAAGTGCTGGAGCTTCTTGAAGGACACACTGTTCCTATATCCCCAGGATTCAGCATAAGGCCTGGTCTAATAAAGGATAATAAACAAATGAGTTCATTAACTGCATAGACGTAGTCTGGGAAGAGTGAGAAATAGGTTCCCCAAAAGCATTGGCTTCCTCTCTTCCCATAAACCAGGGCACTCCCTTCCTGGTCCTGAGCCAGTACAGATTCTCTGAAGACCCTATGACCAGGACTTTTCCTATCCTCCATAAATCTTGTTCCCAGGGAGAGGGATGGAGAACCAGAGCTAAAAATGGTATGTACTGAAATTTTCCTGTCATTTAGCTTTTGGCTGTCCCCCTCAAGCCACTCATCTCATCTGGGTGCCCACCTTTAAGGTAAACACCTGGTCTTTAGTCTCTGTCAGAGGTTTACTTTGGGTTCATTGGACTGTGCTTATTTTAAAATAAAGAAATCCTCATTTCCCTAAAGAACTTTTTTTTTTTTTTTTTGAGTTGGAGTCTCACTCCGTCGCCCAGACTGGAGTACAGTGGCCGCTCCCAGCCACCACAGCCTCGACCTGCTGGGCTCCGGCGATCCTTCCGCCTCAGCCTTCCGAGTAGCCGGAACTACAGGAGCACGCTACCACGCCCGGCTAATTTTTTGATTTATTGTAGAGATGAGGTCTCGCCTGCCCAGGCGGGTCTCGAACCCGCAGGCTCAGGCAATCCACTCACCTCAGTCTCCCAAGGCACGGGATTACAGGCTGAGCCACCGAGCCCGGCTGGAACTTTTTATCAGCCAGGCACAGTGGCTCACACCTGTAATCCCAGCACTTTGGGAGGCTGAGGCAGGAGGATTGCTTGAGCCCAAAGAGTTTGAGACCAACCTGGGCAACATAGCGAGACCTCAGCTCTGCAAAAACATTTTTTTCTAAAATTAGCCAGGCACAGTGGGTCCAGTACTCAGGAGGCTGAAGTTGAAGGATTGCCTGAGCCCAGGAGTTGGGGGCTACAGTGAGCATGATTGTGCCACTGCACTCCAAGTTGGGCGACAGTGAGACTCTGACTCAACAACCCCCCCAACAAAACAAAACAAAACAAAAAGAAACAGCTCTTTGATTTTCTCCATATTGTATTCCATAATCCTATCAGCAGACCACACCATTTCATCAAACACAAGTATCACTGTACTCCATCTTTCCCTAACATCTTTAACAGTTTTCCCTAAGCTCCCTGAATTTATGTTCTTTTTATTGCCTTCACTAAGAGAAAGAGAAATCTCCTTTCCTTGTCTTGCCTTGACTGCCTGCATCCTGGAACCCCGGCCCCCCATCACAAAAGCTTTTAAGTTGGTCCATTAAGCATATGATTTTTATCCACAAGAAAATTTTTAGCCTCTTATGTTTGCTGTGCACTCAAAAGCCAACAGGAATAGAAAAGGAAACGGCTAGTATAGAAAACAGCTGACCTGGAGCCCCAGGCCTTATGAGGCTGGAACATACACTCTTCTGCTCCACTCTGGTGGCTGTGCTAGGATAGCATCTGGAACCTCCCCCAGAAGGTATCAGCCACCACATGGCACAACACCACAGCAGGCCACAAAACAGAACTAATAAGAAGTGTGCATGAGTTATAAATCATGGAATCAGAGCCACAGGGCTATTACAAACCTTCTCCTCCAACTCTTACATCTTTTTAAAAGAAGGACCAGCGAATGTCACATGGCAAACAAGCAGCCAGGGACACGCTGGGTTCATTTGACCCCAGCTATGAAGCCATCATTTTAAGTAACGTGCTATAATGATGCCAGACATGCTTGGTGAACCCTTCTAGTTAATCTGCAGAAGATGAATGGAATCTTCTGGAAGCTTCCAGAAACTATACACAGTACTAGTGTCTACAGGTGTTGGGTGAGCTGGGAGGCAGAGTTAGGCAGAGATTCCCAGAAGAGCAAGGATGGATGTTGGTGCCGCTCCTCAAGGGGGGCCTGTATCCTCAGCAGTCTGGAAGAGTCTGAACAATGCCCGGGAGGCAACAGCAAAGCTCAAGCCAGAAAACTCATCCCTTGCACAGTCGGGTGTGAGAGGCTAGGACTACCCCGACTTGTTTTGGGAGCAAACACTGTAAACACCAGAGACCGGGGAGAATAAGTTTGCTAGAAAGTACATGTGAGTTTGTGTCTGAATGTGTGAGCATGTGGGAATGCATGTATACAGTGTGAAAGTGTGTGGGGACGTGTGTGTGAGCGTGCATGGGTGGAAGACATCAGCATGTGCAGAGGAGAAAAATAGTGAAGTGGAGACAGCCCAGACACAGACACTCAAAGCATTTGAATTCTTTTCCTTTCGGGGAGAAAAATAAAATAAAATCAGCATGACACTACAGAAGAAAAAGCAAAAAAAAAAAACCTCTCTCTCAGACTTATCATTGTTAAAAAATTTCCCTTTAACACTGACATTTCACATTCCACAAGTCCTATCACTGACATAACAACCACTGTTATGCTCCCTTCCGGTCACTGCCCAAATGCAGGCATATTTTTGCATGTTGTTGTCACAGTGTGGAAATCATTTTGCAATCTGTTTACTCAACATACTGTAAGCATTTTTCCATGTTGATGAACTAACTGAAGACCAAGGCACCATCATTTTCTGAATGATTTCCTGATGGGTGGAGGTTTAAGCTGCCTCACAGATTTTACACAGGAAAGCTGTAGTGAAGGTCGGAGCTTTTTTTTCTTCTTATGAATGATTTGCTTAGGATAAATTCTCAGTGCAGGTCAATGATCACGCACTATTTTTGGCTCTTGATACATATTGTTTAAAGGGTCAAACCCAAAAGAGTTCTAGCCAGTTTAAAGGGTCAAACCCAAAAGAGTTCTAGCCCACCTGCAGTGTGGAAAAGTGTTCACCTCATTAAAACTCTCTTCTGTGATGAAAAACTACTATTTTGATTTATTGTAAAGATGAGGTCTCACCAATTGCCCAGGCTGGTCTCGAACCCCTGGACTCGGGCAATCCTCTGGCCTTTGCCTCCCAAAGTGCTGGGATTACAGGCGTGACCCACCATGCCCAGCTGAAAAACTACTATTTTAATGAGACTGTAAACCTTTTTTTTGTTGTTGGTAGAGACGGGGTCTCATTATGTTACCCAGGCTGGTGTCAAACTCCCGGCCTTAAGCAATCCTCCCACTTCAGTCTCCCAAAGTTCTAGGATTACAGGCACGAGTCATGTACCAGGTGAGAAATTGTCGAACTCTGAAGTTCAAGGACCAGACAACACCTTCAGTGTTGTCTGGCATCACAAAATACACAGTAACTGACCAACAGCAGATCCAGGCTTCTGATACGTGAAACTTAAACAAATTAAGGAACCATCTTTAAGAGAAAGATTATAAAATCACCAGAATAAAATTAGGTGTGAAAGTGACATTTTCAAATTTTGGAAAAAAGCAAAACAAAACAAATCACAAATGTTTAAAAAGTCATTGGTGCCAAAGTTTCACAAAACTGGAAACAAAAATAATTTTTTACTAATTAACCACCTGGCATCCCTCTATAACACTTTTTTTCTATGTTTTGGCTACATACCTGTTGATCTCTTCATCATATGATGACAGCTCTCAGTAGCATTTTCTGTAGCAAGAATAGAAAGCAAATTCAATCTTGCCTCTGGCCTGGTTGATCAAAACTTGTTTATTACTATTTAATAAGCTATAAAAATTACTTTCTGCTTCACAGCTCATCATTAGTACCATTACATAGAATTTTAGAATAATACCATTTGGAAAAACCTCAGTCAAATTTCTTTTGTGTCTGAGAGCCATTTGTCTTTCTAAGCTGCTTTTATCATAAATTTCAACCAGAATTTTATTTTTTTCCTTCTCTCTCTCTCTTTCTCTCAATCTGTCAGGCTCTCAATCTGTCGCTCAGGCAGGAATGCAATGGCTATCCACAGCCTCGACCTTCTGGGCTCAGGTGATGCTTCTGCCTCGGCTTCCCGGGGAGCTGGGGACTATAAGCGTGCACCACCAGGCTTGGCTAATTTTTTAAAAAAATTTTTGTAGAGAAGAGATCTCACTATGTTGCCTAGTCTTTTTTTTTTTTTTTCCTAAAGTTGGATTCTCACTGTGTCACCCAGACTATAGTGCAGTGGCACACTCATGGCCACCGCAGCCTCCACCTGCTGGACTCAGGCGATCCTTCCATTTCAAGTAGCTGCAACTACAGGCGCATGCTACCACACCGGGCTAATTTTTTGATTTATTGCAGAGACGAAGTCTTGCCAAGTTGCCCAGGCTGGTCTCAAACCCCCGGTCTCAGGCAATCCTCTCACCTTGGCCTCCCAAAGTGCTGGGATTACAGACTTGAGCCACCACGCCCAGCCCCAGTCTGGTCTTGAACTCCTGAACTCAAGTGATGATCTCACCTCAGCCTCCCAGAGTGCTGGGATTACAGGTATGAGCCACCGCCCCGGTCTTAAAACCAGAATTTCTTTTCCTTATTTGGACAGGTCACTTGGAGTTTATGTTACAGCTGCTTGTAAAAAAAAAAATCTGTGCTGAGTCTGAATGTATTTCAAACCTTGCTTCTCTACCAATACCCACATATGTCCTGCTCTGGTCAGTGTAGGACGTGTTCATATGGGATACAACCCAGCCTTGCACCTTAGTGATAATGTGGCACCAATGAGTGAGACAATAGGTGATAGGAATATTTCTGAAAACCATTCCTATGTGGGAATGGGTGCCAGTAATTTAACTCTACATGGGAGGGACTGTGTCTCACATGAATGTGGCCCTGCAAACCCAAAATGTATGTGCCTCTAAGTCAATTCCAGATCCCAAATATACCTACAGTCACTGGCGCCAGTGGGCACAAAAGGAAATTAACAGAGGAGAGAACAGAGATAGTAATCTTAATCAAACATGGTTTAAAAAAAGATTCTTTTTGTTCAAATTGTATGAAAACATTCCTAGGGCTCCTCCCAAGTTAGTGGGAAAGAGAATTAGAGAGACACCGCAGGTGGAAAGTGGGATAGTAACCAGGCACGCATTTTGGGAGGTGGAAGCGAGAGGATTGACTAAGCACACAGGTTCGAGACCAGCCTAGGCAACATGGCGAGACTCCGTCTCTACAATAAAAATAAAAATTAGCCGAGCATGGTGGCACGTGCCTGTAGTTCCAGCTACGTGGAAGGCTGAAGCAGAAGGATTGCCTGAGCTTCGCAGGTCGAGGCTGCCGTGGCCGTGAGGATGTCACTGCATTCCAGCCTGGGTGACAGAGTGAGACTCTGACTCAAAAAAAGAAAGTGGGATTGTAGGTGGAGTCCCACCATTTGAGGGGTCAAGGATATGTGGATTTTCCACAGAGTGATGGACATGAGCCCGGTTCGGTGGCTCACACCTGTAATCCCAGCACTTTGGGAGGCTGAGGCTGGAGGATTGCTTAAGCCCAGGAGTACAAGACCAACCTGGGTAACATAGCAAGACCTCATCTCTACAAAAAAATTAACCAGCATGATAACGAACACCTGTGGTCCAGCTTCTCAGGAGGCTGAGGTAGAAGGATCGCCTGAGCCCAGGAGGTCAAGGCTGCAGTGAGATGTGATGGTGCAACTGCACTCTAGCCTGGACAACAGAGTGAAACCCTGACTCAAAAAAAAGGAGTGGTAGAACATGGTAAGAGTAGCCAGGGCTGAGCCTTCTTGGTGGTATGTCACTCAAAAGCAATGGCCAGCAGGTGAGGGACCTCAGCCAGGGGAAGCCCTAGAAACAGCCCCTCAGGGTGAAGCTGGTGGGAGGAAGAAGAGGTCACACCAGGCCATAATGGATCTCCCACTTCAGGGAACTTTGCAGGTCAGAGGCCTCTTCCAAAGGGTCTTCTCCAAGACTCTCCATGAGCCCCACAGAGGAGCCGCTATCTGAGCACCTGCTTCCAGGATGGCCATGATGGAGAAGCAGCAACCATCAACAGGAGAGAACAATGGCAGCACCTGTCCCCAGCACAACGGGAAAGAGTGACCCAGGGGAGAGAGAAGGCAAATGAGAAGCCCAATCCCATCTGTTCATGGTCCCTCAGATTGAAGTCAGCTAAGTGAGGAGGACGTATGCATTAAATTCAATGTGATGGGATAATAGGCTAGGTGTGGTGACTCATGCCTTCAGTCCCAGTACTTTGGGAAGCCAAGGTGGGAGGATCGCTTGAGGCCAGGAGTTGGAGAACATCCTGGGCACATAGTAAGACCCTGTCTCTACAAAAAGTAAAACAATTAACCAGTGGTGTGCACCTCCAGTCCCAGCTACTCAGAGCTCAGGCAGTAGGATCCCTTGAACCCTGGAGTTGGAGGCTACAATGAGCTATGACTGTGCTGCTGCACTCTAGCCTGGATGATAGAGTGAGATCCTGTTTTTAAAAAATATAGATAGATAAATAACATAAATAAATTCAAAGTGGTCATGAAGTTTTTTTTTTTTTGAGTTGGAGTCTCACTCTGTCGCCCAGACTGGAGTGCAGTGGCCGCTCCCGGCCACCGCAGCCTCGACCTGCTGGGCTCCGGCGATCCTTCCGCCTCAGCCTTCCAAGTAGCGGGAACTACAGGCGCGCGCTACCACGCCCGGCT
>CAUYQG010160557.1:0-14395 GCA_963574415.1 Tarsius wallacei | reverse complement strand
AATTTGATGGGTATTGCATTCAATCTGTAGATTGCCTTAGGTACAATGGACATCTTAACAATGTTGGTTCTTCCAATCCATGAGCATGGAATATTGTTCCACTTGTTTGTGTCATCTTTGATTTCTTTGAGCAGTGTTTTGGAGTTTTCTTTGTAAAGATCTTTTACGCCTCTGGTTAGGAAAATGCCAAGGTATTTCATTTTTTTTGTGGCTATTGTAAATGTAATTGTGTTTTTTATTTGGGTTTCTGTTTGTTTATTATTGGTGTATAGAAATGTGATTGTCTTTTGTACATTTATCTTAAACCCTGAGACTTTGCCAAAGTCCTTTATCAGTGCCAGGAGGTTTTTGGCAGATTCTCTTGGGTTTTCAAGGTACACAATCATGTCATCTGCAAAGAGAGATAACTTAACTTCCTCTTTTCCTAACTGGATTCCCTGATCAACTTCTCTTCTCTGATTGCTCTAGCCAGGACTTTCAAAACTATGTTGAACAGGAGAGGTGAGAGTGGGCATCTTTCTCTTGTTCCAGTTTTCAGTGGAAATGGTTCCAATTTCTGTCTGTTTAGGAGTATGCTGGTGGTGGGTTTCTCATAGACAGCTTTTACTATTTTGAGGTATGTTCCACATATGCCTAGATGTTCGAGGGTTTATATCAAGAAGGGGTGCTGGATTTTATCAAAAGCTTTTTATGTATCTAATGACATAATCATGTGGTTTTTGTTTTGATGTCTATTGATGTATTTAATTACAGTTATGGTCTTACAAATGTTGAACCAGCCTTGCATCCCGGGGATGAAGCCTACTTGCTTGTAATGGATGATTTCTGAGATGTGTTGTTGAATCCAGTTTGCTAGGATCTTGTTGAGAATTTTAGCATCTATGTTCATCAAAGATATTGACCTGTACTTCTCTTTTGTTGTTGGGTCTTTACCTGGCTTGGGTATCAATGTGATGTTAGCTTCATCAAATGATTTGGGGAGAGTTCCACCTTTCTCAGTCGCCTGGAATACTTTCAATAGGATTGGTATCAGTTCCTCCTTGTATGTTTTGTAGAATTCTGCTGGAAAGCCATCTGGTCCAGGGATTTTTTTTTTTGTCAGTAGTTTTCTTATGACGTAATCCTTTTCCTTGATTGTTATTAGTCTATTTGGGGTCTCAGTGTCTTTTTGTTTCAACCTAGGGAGGTTGTGTGGTGTCAGAACATCCTCCATTTCCTTTAGGTTTTCAAGTTTGTTTCCATGCAAGTGTACATAATAGTCTCTGATAATCTTTTGTATTTCTTCTGGGTCAGTTGTGACTTCATCTTTTGTGTTTGTGATTGAGTTTATTTGGGCTTTTTCTCTCTATTTCTTGGTCAGTCTGGGTAGGGGATCATCTATCTTGTTTATCCTTTCAAAGAACTAGCTTTTTGTTTCATTTATTTTTTGTATTATCTTTTTGTCTTCAATGTCCTGGATTTGGGCTTTTATTTTGGTGATCTGGATTCTTCTGCTGAAGTTAGGGTTTTGGTGGTCTTGCATTTCCAACTTCCTTAGGTGACTTGTTAGGCTGTTAACTTGTGATCTTTCCTTTTTCTTCATGTGTGTTTGTAAAGATATGAACTCCCCTCTTACTGCTGCCTTCAAGGCATCCCAGAGGTTTTGGTAAGATGTTTCTTCATAGCCGGGCTCGGTGGCTCAGCCTGTAATCCCGCGCTTGGGAGGCTGAGGTGAGTGGATTGCCTGAGCCTGCGGGTTCGAGACCCACCTGGGCAACTTGGCGAGATCTCATCTCTATAAAAAATCCAAAAAAATTAGCCGGGCAGTTCCAGTTACTTGGAAAGCAGAGGCGGGAAGGACCGCGGGAGCCCAGCATGTCAAGGCTGCAGTGGCCGGGAGCGTGCCACTGCACTCCAGTCAGTGACAGAGTGAGACTCCAACTCAAAATAAAAAAAGGTGTTTCTTCATTTTCATTTGTTTCCAGGTACCTTTTAATCTCTGTTTTGATTTCATCATTGACCCAGCAGTTGCTTAGCATCATACTGTTTAGTGTCCATGTCTTTGTGGGTTTTGGAGGAACTTTGTTGGGAATATTTATTTTTATTCCACTGTGGTCTGAGAAGGTGCATGGCAAAATTTCAGTCTTATGAAATTTGCTTATGTTTGATTATGGCCAATGATGTCGTCGATCTTCGAGTATGTTCCATGTGGTGATGAGTAGAATGTATATTCTGTGGTCGTTGGGTGGAGTATTCTGTAGATATCATTTAGGACCATTTGTATAAGAGTCTTATTGAGGTCCCGGGTCTTCTTGCTTGTTTTTTGTATTGATGATCTGTCCAGAGTTGTGAGTGGGGTATTAAAGTTCCCAGCTATGATAGTGTTAGGGTGAATCTCTTTTTTAAGTTTCCAGACAAGCCGCTTTATGAACTTTGATGCTCCTCTGTTGGGTGCATATATGTTTAGGATGGATATTTCTTGTTGATGGATTGAACCTTTTATCATTATATAGTGAACTACTTCATCTTTTTTAATTTTTGATAGCTTAAAGGGTATTTTGTCTGACATTAAAATTGCAACTCCACCTTTCTTTTGTGTTCTATTTGCCTGAAATTTTGCTTCTCATCCTTTTACTTTGAGTCTGTAAATGTTCTTTCTGGCGAGGTGAGTCTCTTGGAGACAATATATTGTTGCTTTATGATATTTTATCCATTTTGCCATTCCATGTCTTTTCAGTGGTGCATTTAGTCCATTCACATTCAGGCTAATAATTGAAATGTCAGAGTTTATCCCTGTCATGGAGTTCTTATAGAGGTATTGATCCTGTTTTTTTGTTGTGTCTCTTTTGATTTGGGGATTGATTTGTGTGTGTTTTCAATCTTTTTCCTGCACTCTTGTGAAGAATGTTGTTGTTCTTTTTTCCCTTTCTTCTGTGTTTAATACTTTCTTAAGTGTTTCTTGTAGGGCTGGTCTAGAGGCAATGTAAGTTTTCAGGGATTGAATGTCAGGGAAAGATTTTAAATATCCCTCACTGATGAAGCTTAGTTTAGCTGTTTAGGTTATTCTTGGTTGAAATTGTTTACCTTTGAGAACTTTGAAGATTGGGCTCCAAGCTCCCCTAGCCTGAAGGATTTCTGTAGATAAATCTACTGCTATTCTAATTGGTCTTCCCCAGTAGGTAGTCTGACCTTTTCTCCTGCTGCCTTTAGGATTTTTTATTTTATTTTATTTTATTCTATTTATTTATTTATTTGAGTTGGAGTCTCACTCAGTTGCCCAGACTGGAGCGCAGTGGCCGCTCCCAGCCACCGCAGCCTCAACCTGCTGGGCTCCGGCGATCCTTCCACCTCAGCCTTCCAAGTAGCAGGAACTACAGGCACACGCTACCACGCCCGGCTAATTTTTTGATTTATTGTACAGATGAGGTCTTGCCAGGTTGCCCAGGCAGGTCTCAAACCCACGGTCTCAGGCAATTCACTCACCTCGGCCTCCCAAAGCGCGGGATTGCAGGCTGAGCCACCGAGCCTGGAAGGATTTTTTATTTTATACCTACTTTGTTTAGGTGAGTTATTATGTGTCTGAGAATTGGTCTTCTCATTTGTTGTCTTGCAGGGGTTCTCTGAATCTCTTGTGTTTGAATTTTCATGTCCCTGATGAGATGAGGGGCGTTTTCTTAAATAGTTTTGCAGAGTGTTTTTTCCAGTGTTGTCTCTGTCTCTTTTTCTGCCTCAGGAAGTCCAATTACTCTTAGGTTTGGTCTCCTGAAGTGATTGCTTATCTCTAGAATGTTTTGTTCTATCTTTTTAAGCTTCTTTTCTGTGGTTTGGACAGTTTGGGTTAGTTCTGTATTTTGGTCTTCAAGCTCTGAGATTCTTTCTTCTGCTTGGTTAATTCTGCTTTCCATACTTATTAGTTTGTTATTTCCTTCAATCACAGTATTCTTTGCTGCTGTTATCTCCATTATCAGCTCCTTCCTATTTTCCTCTTGTCTCTCCTCAAGTCTTTTTATTCTTTTTATTAGTGTCTTGATGTCTGGGTTTGTAGTATGTGACTAGTAATTCTGGGGGCTCTTCATTGTTTGCATTCCAAAGTCTGTTTTCTCAGTGTTAGTCTCCCAGAGGTCTGTGGGAGACCTATATTTTTCTTTTGTTTTTTCTTCATTTGTGTAGATTTTTCTCCCCACTTTTTCTTATTTTCCCCCCCTTCTTTAATTTTGTTGTTTAAGGGTGGCAGGGTTGCTTTTACTTCTGTTTGCTTGATCTGCTATTCTTCCTTGCGTGAATCCTCTAGCTTTGTTTACTTCTGAAGTGTGACTGTGGGTTAAGGATTGTACTTTTTTTTGCAGTTTTGAGATTGAATTGAGGGGGAAGCTGTGATTCAAAATCTATCTGCAGATGACAGTACCCACCGGCAGGTGTATGAACACCCTGGAACCTACTTCCCACTGCCTTGCGATCTGTCCATGCAGTGGGGGAATAGGTTTATTCCCTGAAAGCAAAATGTGGTAAGAAAAAGGAAAGGGATGGAACGGGAGAGGCGAGGAAGAGGAAGGCGGAGAGTGAGAAGAGTAAGAGGGAAAAACAGACAAACGTACTGAATAATAAATGAAAAGAGACACAAAGACAGAAAAGAGTAAGAAAACAAAACAAAACAAAAAACGAAGGCATACAGACAATCATACAGACACACAAGTCAATCAACCTCCTTATTGATACTATTCCTTTACACAAGCATAAAGTCTAAAGGATTAAAAAAAATCAGTAAACTAACAGAGGCAAAGCTAGTACGAAAACTATCAATAGCAATAAGAAGAGAGAAAAAAGAGGAAAAAAGAAAAAGGATAAGTAAAACAAACATACAAACATTACAAATAGAAAAAATAAAAACAAGGAAACAAGCCTGCTCTTAGGTCATTCCTCTAAGTCCAATGTCCTTTCAGCTCTGATCTCTAGTTTTCATTGCAGGCTGGTAGTGTTATTCACTGCTAGGATCTGATGCTCCAGGCCTGCTGTGGGGGGAGGTTTGATCAGATCTAAGCCCAGTCAGCTTGCAACCTGAGAAGTCTGCCATTCAAATCTGACCTGTGTCTGATCTTGCATGGGGGAAGGGTTTCAGTCTCTCCCAGTTTGATTTTATTACCTTAGATCTCAAGCTGGAGGCAGGTAGAGCTAGGCAGAGCCGGCATGCTGGGTGGGCCACTGCAGTCTGTGTGGTCTCAGGGCTCTAGCTGTTATCCGACCCACCGCTGGGCCAAACTTGGGGAGGTGGAGTGTGGGACAGACAGGAGCTGCAGGTCGGTGTAGCAGTGGGTGGCTAGTGCTGGGCGGAGCTGTGTAGCAGGCGTGGGAGTCCAGAGCTCCATGGGCCAGGAATTGGGGGCTGCCTTGGGCAGGGGGAGGGAGCAGCCACAGGAAGGAGCGGCAGCAGCTGCGTCCTCTTCAGCATTGTGGTGTGGAAAGAACTCCAGGGCCGGGAATCTCGAGCCATTCCGGGCTGGGTAGCGACTGTGGGAGGGAGCAGCAGCGGAGTCGGCTGAGTCAACAGTACAGTGCGTGGAACCGAGGGTTTCCAGCTCACAGGCCAATGTGGTCGGTGGCGGTGGCGGTGGCGGTGGCGGTGGCGACGGAAATGGTGGTGGCTGCAGCAGCAAACAGAGCTGTGTGCAGGGCCATTTTCTGCCAGCCCTCAGACTTGTGCAACTGGCCAAAGAGCAGGCTGGCAGGGGGGGGGGGGCAGGAGGCACCAGGGAAGAGCAAGAGTCCCTATGGTCACTCCCTTTCCCAGAGCGTCTTACAGATCAATCTGCTCCTTCGCCATCTTGCTGGAAGTCTTCAACTTTTTGAAAAACAAGTTGAGTTGAGTCTCATCACAGGAGTAGTGATATGGTCAAGGGAGAAAATATAGAACATAGAAAATAAGACTATATCACCAATTATTTCAAAAACTGGCTATATACTCTGTTCACTACATAGTGTATGTCAATTCAGTTCTTTCCAAACATGACTACACACATACTTATCTCACATACTTGCTCACAATCTTAGTCACCACTGTTTTTTAAAATAGGGTTTGTCAATTAACATTTTAACTTAATATCTGTCCACTTTTCCATGTCAATCATTAAACCTAGAATCACTTTCTTAGTCCTTCTCCAACCCATGTAGACCTCAGGAGGCCCTTTTCCCAAAGTATAAACATTTTTTCCTCTAAAATCTGAGCCCTTCTCCTTCCCAGGCTTCTTTATTCTGAGTCTGAGTTATCTTCCCTACTATACACACATACAGTTGATCACACACTGCCTCTTCCTGACACTGGGTTCCTCCATAATGCCTCCCTTTCTCCAAAAATGTTGGGCTAAACTCCACCCCTTTTTTGTCCAAGGTGCAAATCACCTATGCTAACAGGATATGAAATGTCTAAGTAGGAATTTCGTGGTCAAAACTCCATTTCAAATAGAGCCATTAAATGATTGCTAGGACAGGATTTTACTCTCTCTTTCTTTCTCAGAGTCAACTAGCATGCTGACTACTTATATTTAACTTCTCTGAAGACAGAAAATTAAAATTTTAAACCACAATCAAAAAACATTTTATATTTAAAAAATTGACTTATTTTATTCATTAAAATATTCTTTCTATAAAAGGAAACTTGAAAAAGGAAAATTTCAGCTTGGGGCAAAGGCAGGCTCTTTAAAGGAGCAGGTTCCTGGAATCGATGGTCAATAGCAGGTAAATGCTGTGTGACCAAGTAATGGGGAGGGTAGGGGAGGAAGGGAGGAAAGGGGAGGGGAGGCTCTAAAACTTCTTGCAATGTTGGTTGTGGCTAGCAGAATTCTTAGAAACACCACAGGTAGCCATAGAGTAGACAGCTTGTTCAACACAGTGGATGAATGTAAATATCTTCTTTGGGTTTTAGAAGTTTCTCATGGAAGGTCACAGCACAGGAAGTATAGGTGCAGATGTGTTCTCTATTTGGACCTGCTCTCCTGGAAAGGCAGTACTCGGGGCATCAAGCTCAGGCAGCAAGGCATGCTTAACTCCAGGAGGAAAAGTCTGGAGTTGGAGCTCAGAGGAAAAAAAAAAACATGGTAAGAGGAGGAGAAGCTCAGAATAAAAAATCCAATGGTGGGGGTGGGGGTGAGAGAGGAGTTCAGACTGAGAATTAAACTTACCATGTTGCCCAGAGTAAAGAAGGGAGAATGTGCCACAACATGCGGATGAGTAGGCATTAACACAGATGACACTACCTGGAGGCAAGGCATAATAAAACCTCAAGATTAAGACAATTTGAAGGACCTTGAAGAGAAGTTTTTGTAAGGTGAACCCAGAGGGAGAAGCAGGATTTAGGCCAGCTAAACCAGGTAGAAAAGGGTGACTGTGGAGGACTGGTGTTTTCTATGTGGGAAGGCTGTTGAAGGCAGGAACGGACTGGGTGTCAATGACTTCTAAAGACAGAGCCTGCCTGAGATCCATGGCTTCATAGGTGGTGTGGTTTAGGAGAGCAGGGCATGTCATGGCTCCAGAGGGAAGGCCCTGGTAGGGCTGCCAGACAGAAGTCTGAGAATGGTGGCTGCTGTGGACTGAGACATTAGAGAAGATGGCAGCAAAATCTCAGACCTCTTTCAAATGCCTGGAAGCTCTAGAAAAAAGATAGTTCCTTGGAGGATTCTGAGTCTGGTCAGGGTCTTTTAGGCGGGGCTGCTTCTAATCACACTTTTTTCTCTGAGTTCATAGTCTAACTCCCTTCCTGACTGGGCCAGTGCCCCTTGTAGGTTGTCCCATAGAAGCTTTGCTGCCTGGTTGCTGGTCTGGCTATGCTGGCCCCTCTAGGTCACCATAATCTAAGGTCTGCGTAGAAACACTGGCTTCCTTGAGCAGTAGTCTTTGCCTTCACAGTTTATGGAAGGCAGCTCAGGGGCCCTCAACAATGATGGAGAAAGAGGCTGTGGTGGAGGAAACTTCCATGCTGCTGAAGTGGAAGCTCAAGGACATCAGGTCACTCTAGACTTAGACTGGGCAACAGGATCTGGGTTGCCAGTCTCCATGGCATCAAGTGGCAGAGACAACTTCATTCTCAGGCCTTCTGGCCACTTCATTCTGCATGAATTCAAACTACTGCTCCTTCTCCCAGAATGACTAGGTGGTCATAATGCCAGGTGCTCATAAACAGAGGAACAAAGTTGCAAGCACTCTCTTAGCTAGAGCCAGTTCTATAGAGCATTTAGAGTGGGTGAACCCTGGTTGAATTTTTGCTTCTAATTGGTAAGCTAGATATCATGTGACTCTTACAATCAATTCAGTTCCCTCTGATGTCAGACAGGACGGAGTGAGTCAAGACAGCAGTCTTCCCTGTTTTGATCAATAATAAGAATTTCCCATTCTGTAAACATAGCCATTAAAAGTGTGTGGGAGTGTGTGTGGTGGAAGAGGGGTGGGACTCTATATAAACAATTTGAGTGACCCCAGATCAGCTTGTCAGCACCATTCTAGTGGCTCAATCTCCGGCAATCCCTTAAAAGAAATCACACACTGGTTAGCAAGAGATATCCCCTAGCTAGCTCTCTCACATGGAATCTGATCAGAACACTGTGTCCGTGGAAGAACCTGGAAGGGACAGTCCCAGCACTTTTCCTGAAGTGGAATTGGAGTGGAATTAAAGGTTGGGGAGGGGCTGAAAAGGGAGAAACAGAATGGAGTCCACACAATTCTCAAAATATTCAACAACGCCACCTCCCTTAAGTCCCAGGCACCAGAAAGGAATTTAGAAATCCTAGAAATATACTTCTGCCTGACTGGCTCCCTGAGGCATTGGCAGAGATTGCCTGGGATTAAGGACTTACTTATCTTAAATATACATCAGCATTTGTATTGGGCGTATAGTAAGTAATCCAATAATGAATGTACCTTAATTTATTGGACATATGCTCCATTCTTGGCAATAGATATCTAGTTTCTGTTAATATAAATATGCTGTGATACACAGGCTTGATGTTTATAATTTGGACACTTATTTTTAGTCATTACTACCAAAGGGTTGTATGCTCAGTACCCAAAGCAGAAAAACAAATGCAAGAAAACTAACACCTAACTTCCAACATATTCATAGGCAACTACTAAAAATGTTTATATGTTAACAGAATGGCCATTTATACATATTTCATAGTTTATTTTTTGTTTATAAAAATAAAATTATTTGTGCATATATATTGTTTTACAACCTGTTTTTTTATAATTTATTTATTTATTATAGAGTTGTGGGGTACAAGTGAGGTTTTACTACACAAGTAGGCTGCATGCAGGTAAAGTTTGAGCTTCTAGGTGGCCCTCACTCACCCTGGTAGTGGACCAGGTACCCATTGTGTTGCCATGTGTCCCCCACTCTCCTCCCTTCCTCCCTCCCCTAGCAGTGCCCAGCAACTGCCAATTCCACCCTTGTGCTGATGTGACTAGTGTTCAGGGGCCACTTAATGAGTGAGAACATGCGTCTAACCTTTGTTTTGGATCCAGAAAACACACTTTTATTGTCAATAAATAAATTTACACATGGCCACTTTGTAACTAGAAAACATTCCATTCATGGAAGAAGCTTATATTTTCAAACATTCTTATATTGCCAACACTTATGTTGTTTCCAACTTTTTACTCTTTAATGCATTACTGTGACATATACCTTTCTTGCTAAAATATGTTCATAGTCTCAGTTTGTTCTTGTCATGGAAAAATTCCCAGAAGCTAAAATTCTTGGTATAAGGCAAAATGCACTATGTAATTCTTGGATGAAAATATTGGTAAGCCGTTTTCCTGAAATTCACAGTTATAACAATTTGGCAAAATTGAATGGGATGTTTAGTGGAATAGATGAGGAACTAGAAAGAACACAAAATAGAATAGAATGCTATTTGAAATGTTAAGTAATGTAAAATGGAAAATAGATTTGAAATAGAATGAGGAATGGAATGAAAAGGAAGCTGGAATTAAATGAGGAATAGAATATGGACTTTAGCAGACTATGAAATTGAAAATTGAATAGGATGGAAATTAAATGGAATATAATGGGAAAATAGAATGGAAAGAAGAATGAAAATGAATGTTGACTGGTGTATGAAACAGAAGAAAAGATGTGATGTTATATGACAAAAGGAATAAAATGGAATATAGAGTGAAATACATTTTTAAAGAACATTGAGAGTAAATAGGAATATATATAGAATGGAACTAACAATTCAATGGCATGAAATAAATGGACTATAAAATATTCACTATAGATTTAGAAATAGCAGGATTGAATGTAAGAGAATGGAATTTGAAATGAAATACTGTAGAGAATACAACATTTTGAAAGATGAAATAGAAATTGAATAAAATGGAATGGAATATGGAAAACAAAATACCGATGAATTAAAGTATGGTCTAAAATAAAGAATAAATTAATAGAATGTGTTCCAGTCATTTACTGCTCCATAACTTGGTGGTGTGGAGCACAACCATTTTATTATGTTCATGAACTCAGTATGATTGGGATTCAGACAAGGCATAGTGGGAATGGTTTATCTCTTCTCTATTATATCTGAGTCTTCAACTGGTAAAATTTGAATGACTATGAGGTCATGAGGCAAGAACAGCAGTGATGACTCCTAGAATTTGGCCAGAGAATCTGGATGGATGATGGTGCCACTTACTGAAGAAGGGAAAACTTGCTCTATTGAGGAACAGATTGAGGAGACAATGGGAATCAGTGATTCAATTCTGACTGCATTAACCACTGCAAAGTATGTAATAATTATACATTTAGGGGTGTAAATCCCAACTCATTTCATAAACGATTAATTTTGGAGGTCATCTTTATGAAATAACTAGTTTCAAACATCCAGTATTCTTCTGGGGGGTAATTTCAGATTAAACTCTCAGATTTTCTCTTTCCTTCTTTTTGGACGCTCTCTGAGCCTTTGACATGATTCTTGACTTAATAATAATTAAAATGCCCCATTTATTCTAGCCCTCATTTAAAGGAATATATGTGTGTGTATATCTCATATACACACACATATATATTGATTGGTTGAGCTAACCTGTAATATCTTCAACTTGCTTCTAAGGAAGCCCCTCTTTAACTCCATTGGTGTGTCTTCAGTGCCCTCATATTTCTCATTCCCACTGTTCCTGTTCAGACAGTATATGTGTGTGTTTGTGCTCATAAGAAAATAAAATTCTAGAAGGGTGACCATTTTTTCTTCTCATATTTTCTAAATGTTTTGAATGAGTATACATTAGTTTTATATTCAGGAAAAATCCAGCTATTTTCATTTTAGAAAAAAATAAATTTTGAAAGGTTTAATTAGGTTTTATGCTGTTGTAAGAAACAAGACTCTCCCCTATACTATTAAATGGGGTTTTTAATTCATATTACACTGCCAGATAGAAATTTGACAATACATATTTAAAGCCATGAACATGAAATACATTTGACACTGCAATTCTTCTCGTAGGCATAAATTCTCATATATACTGCCGAAGTTATGTTTGAAGATGTTTATTATAGTGCCATTTATTTTTAAAAGTCTGAAATGACCTTATTTTTCAACAAGACACTGGATGTCCATAAAATAAATTTATGCAAATTTCATATTTTTGAAGAACTTTTAATGCTATAGGCAAATAACTATGCTGTTACAAAAATAAACATAATTACTGTATATACTGGTCAATATTCCATTTCTTTAAGTATGTATATATCTACTTTTCTATATATCTATCAATCTATCTATCTATTATAATTTCCTATGGTTGCTGTAACAAAGTATCACCAAAATCTTGGTGGCTGAAAACAACAGAAATTTATTCTATTACAACCCTGAAGGCCAGAAGTACGAATTTGGTATCACTGGGCTAAAGTTAAAGTATTGGGCAGGTCTGGATTTCCTCTGAAGGCTCTAGGTGAGAACCTGTTCCTTGTCTCTTCCAGTTGTTGATGACTGCAGGCCTTCCTTGGCTCATTGCACCTCTGTCTTCACCTCAATCTCCACCTTTACCTTCTCTGTACACTTGTATCAAATCTCCCACTGTCTCTCTTTTATGAGGACGCATGTGACTACATCTAGGGCTCCCCCAAATAACACAAAATGATCTTCCCACCTCAAGATCTTTGAGTTAATGACATCTGCAAAGTCTGTTTTTTTACCATATAAAGTAGCATTAACAAGTTCTGTTGATTAGAATGTGAATATATTTTGAGAAATCATTATTCAACTAACCACACTATCCATCTTTATATTTTCCTAGCTTTCTGTGTATATTAAGATTTCATTCACTATAGAGCCATGGTTCCCAATCAGGGACATTTTACCCCTACCTCAGATATTTTGCAATGTCTGGAGATATTTTTGGTTGTCCCAACGGGCAAGAATGATGGTACTACTAACATCTAATATGTAGAGGTCAGGAATATTAAGAAACCTCCTCAATGCAGGGGACAGCCTCCTACAACACTGAATTATCTGTCAGATCCATAATGTCAAGACCTGTTGTGAAGAATTTAGACAATCCAGAAAAGTTTATAACATAACTTAAATTACATGCAACCCTGTCAAAGGTTGATAATTATTATTAAGCATTTGATATGGCATCAGAGTGAAGTCACAGAAGATGGCAGAGTAGAGAATTCTAAAATTCATCCCTTTTTTTTTTTTTGAGTTAGAGTCTTACTCTGTCGCCCAGACTGGAGTGCAGTGGCTGCTCCCGGCCACCGCAGCCTCAACCTGCTGGGCTCCAGCGATCCTTCCACCTCTGCCTTCCAAGTAGCTGGAACTACAGGCGCGGGCTACCACGCCCAGCTAATTTTTTGATTTATTGTAGAGATGAGGTCTCACCAAATTGCCCAGGCAGGTCTCGAACCCGTGGGCTCAGGCAATCCATTCACCTCAGCCTCCCAAGGTGCGGGATTACAGGCTGAGCCACCGAACCCGGCTAAAATTCATCCCTTTACACGTAATAATTAAGCAGTCAAAAACTGTCAGAATCAACTTTTTTGAACTCTAGAATTGAAAAAAAAACAAATTAAAAAAAAAAAAACTTAAAACAGCAAGAGAGCGGTTAATGAATAGACTCCAAATTCTGATAAGAGAGCTTCATGGCATTTTGTTTACCTGCCTACCATTTCTTATTCCCAAGCTAGGCAATGGCTACTGGATGGCAGACTGCATTCCTGGTTCAGCTTGCTGGTGCCAGAGGGGAAGGGTGAACCTTGTTCTCAAAGAATTGTGTTGTGTGTTTTGAACTATCTTATGAGGAAAGGATCAGCTCAAAGGCTTACTTTTGTTTCACCTGCATCTAAACGCTCATGGCTGGAGCAGCCTCCCAGGCAGCATTTGTCAAAAGCATTTAAAGACATGCAATCAGCAAGCACCTGAGGCAGCAGATGGTAGAAGGGATGCAAAGCACACTATAGATAGGCCACTTGTCCATCCTGGAGGCAGAAGAGCCTCAGGCCCGAGGAGACAGAGACTTCTCATATTGAGTTGCTTGTTGTGACTGGGTCTATTTTACTGATGTGCCTGCCACTCTGGTGTCTCTCTGCCAGAAGAAGAGTCTCAGATTCATACAGATAAAGAGTTTTCTGGGACAGGTTGCTTATTGTGACTGGTTTCTCTTTAACCTGTTCTTCTCTTGTGACCCTTCCACTCCCACCTGCCCTTGTCTCTCCAGGCAAGAAGGAGAGTCTCTGGCCCACAGCAACAAAATGACTTGCTGGCTTAGGCTTCATGTTGTTACTTGGCCCCTTTCTCTGTTGCTGTCCAGCTGCCCAAGTGTTTCTGGGTGAAGGTGACAATTTCTAGGCCTTCAGAGACTCCTAAAGAGGCTTCCCTGGGGGTGGGGGTGGGGTGGCAGTTGAGGGAAACTGCTAGGGGAGGGAGGGCATACCTCATCAACAAGGGTACCTGCATAATCAATGTTTGTATACCTAACCATGAATTGTACCCTGTATCTTTATAATAAAAAATAAAAAAAATAAAAAAGGAGGCTTCCCATATGCTGCTGCTTGTTGTGACTAGTTCTCTTTTCCCCTTTCCCGGGCCAGTCTTGGTGTTTCTAGGTAAGGAAAAGTGTCTTAGGCTCTCTAGGATTAAGAAGCTTCTAAGAGACCAGTCTCCTTGCTGCAACTGGATCTCTCTTGTGGGTTCTGCCTGCCCACTTTAGTTCTCTCGCTGAAAAGGGGCAGTCTCAGTCTCAGAGGGAAAAGAGAATGCTTCCTAGGACTGCTTATTTCTGATGAGGCCTCTTTTTTTTTTTTTTTTTGAGTTGGAGTCTCACTCTGTCGCCCAGACTGGAGTGCAGTGGCCGCTCCCGGCCACCGCGGCCTCGACCTGCTGGGCTCCGGCGATCCTTCCGCCTCAGCCTTCCAAGTAGCTGGAACTACAGG
>CAUYQG010160556.1:0-14823 GCA_963574415.1 Tarsius wallacei | reverse complement strand
ATAGAGTTTAAAGTCTGGGAGTGTGATACCACCTGGTTTTTGTTTTTGTTTGCTGAGGATTGTTTTGGCTATTCTTGGTCATTTATATTTCCATATGAATTCCTGTATTGTTTTTTCACGTCCGTGAAGAATGTTGCTAGTAATTTAATGGGTATTGCGTTAAATCTGTAGATTGCCTTAGGTAAGATGGACATCTTAACTATGTTGATTCTTCCAATCATGAGCGTGGGATATTTTTCCACTTGTTTGTGTCATCTTTGATTTCTTTGAGCAGTGTTTTGCAGTTTTCATTGTAAAGGTCTTTTACGTATCTGATTAGGAAGATGCCAAGGTATTTCATTTTTTATGTGGCTATTGTAAATGGAATTGCGCTTTTTATTTGGGTTTCTGGCTGTTTATTATTGGTGTATAAAAATGCAATTGTATTTTGTACATTTATTTTATACCCTGAGACATTGCCAAGTCCTTTATCAGTGCAAGGAGGTATTTGGCAAATTCTCTTAGGTTTTCATGGTATACAATCATGTCATCTGCAAAGAGGGATAGCATGATTTCCTCTTTTACCATTTGAATACACTTGATTGCCTTCTCTTCTCTGATTGCTCTAGCTAGGACTTCCAAAACTGTGTTGAACAGGAGGGGTGACAGTGGGCATCCTTGTCTTGTTCCA
This sequence comes from Tarsius wallacei, assembly GCA_963574415.1. Taxonomy (NCBI): domain Eukaryota; kingdom Metazoa; phylum Chordata; class Mammalia; order Primates; family Tarsiidae; genus Tarsius; species Tarsius wallacei. The sequence goes on along the minus strand of CAUYQG010160556.1, from coordinate 14,153 downwards.
GTTTTCAGGGGAAATGTTTATGATTTTTGTCTGTTTAAGAGAATGCTGGCTGTGGGTTGCTCATAGATGGTTTTTACTATGTTGAGGTATGTTCTACCTTTGCCTAGATGTTTGAGGGGTTTTGTCAAGAAAGGGTGCTGAATTTTATCAAAAGCTTTTTTTGTATCTAGTGAGATAATCATGTGGTTTTTGTTTTTACATCTATTGATGTATTTAATTACATTTATGGTCTTATGAATGTTGAACAAGCTTTGCAACCTGGGGATAAAACCTACTTGATCGTGCTGGATGATTTTTGAGATGTGTTGTTGAATCCGGTTTGCTGGGATCCTGTTGAGAATTTTAGTATCTATGTTCATCAAAGATATTGGCCTGTAGCTCTCTTTCTTTGTTGGTTTTTAGTTGGCTTGGCTATCAATATGAAGTTAGCTTCATAAAATGATTAGGGGAGACTTCCAACTTTCTCAATCATCTGGAATAGTTTCAATAGGATTGGTATCAGTTCCTCCTTGTATGTTTTGTAGAATTCTGTTGGAAAGCCATCTGGTCCACGACTTTTTTTTGTAGGTAGCTTTCTTATGACATAATCAATCTCTTTGATTGTTATTAGCCTATTTAGGGTCTCAGTTTCTTCTTGTTTCAACCTAGGGAGGTTGTGTGATGTCAGAAAGTCCTCCATTTCCTTTAGGTTTTCAAGTTTGCTTCCATACAATTGTACATAGTAGTCTCTGATAATCTTTTGTATTTCTTCAGGGTCAGTTCTTGATAAAAGCCCTCAAACATCTAGGCATAGGTGGAACATACTTCAAAATAGTAAAAACCATCTATGAGCAACCCACAGCCACTTCAACTTTTGTGTTTCTGACTGAGTTTATTTGAGCTTTCTCTCTCTTTTTCTTGGTCAGTCTGGCTAGGGAACCATCTATCTTGTTTATCCTTTCAAAGAACCAGCTTTTTTATTGTTGTTTTTTTGTATTATCTTTTTGTCTTCTTTGTTCTAGATTTGGGGTTTTATTTTGTTGATCTGTATTCTTCTGATGAAGTTAGGGTTTTGGTAGTTTTGCATTTCTAGCTTCCTTAGGTGACTTGTTAGGCTGTTAACTTGTGATGTTTCCATTTTCTTCATGCGTCTTTTTAAAGATATGAATTCCCCTCTTACTACTGCTATCATGGCATCCCAGAGGTTTTGTTAAGATGTTTTTTCATTTTCATTTGTTTCCAGGTACCTTTTAATCTATTTTGATTGCATCATTGACCCAGGAGTTTCCTAGCACTGTGATGTTCAGTGTTCTTGTCTTGTGGTTTTTGGGGGAATTTTGTTGGTGTTGATATTTGTTTTCATTCCACTGTGGTCTGAGAAGGTGCATGGCAAGATATCAATCTTATGAATTTTTTTATGTTTGATATACGGCCAATGATGTGGTTGATCTTGGAGTATGTTCCTTGCATTGATGAGTAGAATGTATATTCTGTGGTCGTTGGGTGGAGTGTTCTGTAGATATTAATTAAGTCTATTTTTTCAAGACTCTCATTGAGGTTCTGGATCTCCTCACTGATTTCTTGGTCTTGTTGATCTGTCTGGGGTAGTGAGTGGGATATTAAAGTCCCCAGGTACGATAGTGTTAGAGACAATGTCTTTTTAGAAGTTGCTTTACGAATGTTGGTGCACCTATATTAGGTTCATATATGTTTAGGATGGATATTTCTTGTTTAAGGATTGAAAGTTTTATCACTATATAGTGACCTTCCTCATGTTTTTAAATTATGATAGCTTAAAGGGTATTTTGTCTGAGATTAGGATTGCAGCTCCAGCTTTCTTTTGTGTTCCATTTGCCAGAAATTGTGTTTCTCATCCTCTTACTTTGAGTCTGTGAGTGTCCTTTCTGGTGAAATGAGTCTCTTGGATACAACTTATTGATGTCTCATGATATTTTATCCATTTTTCCATCCTGTGTCTTTTCAGTGGTGCATTTAGTCCATTCGCATTCAGGATTATTATTGAAATGTGAGGGTTTAACTTTGTCATGAGGTTCTTATAGAGTTGTTATTGTACTTGTTTGTTTGTTGTCTTTCTTTTGGTTTTTTGGGTTATTTCATGTGTGTTTTTAGTGTTTTTCCTGTACTCTTGGGAAGAACATTGTTGTTCTTTTTCCTTTTCTTCTGTATTTAATACTTTCTTTAGAGTTTCTTATAGGGGTGGTCTAGAGACATTCAATTCTTAGGGATTGAATGTCTGGGAAATATTTCAATTCTCCTTCACTGATGAAGCTTAACTTGACTGCGTAGGTTATTCTTGGTTGAAAATGTTTATCTTTGAGAACTCTGAATATTGGGCTCCAAGCTCCCCTAGCATGAAGGGTTTCTGTAGATAAATCTGCTGCTATTCTGATTGGTCTTCCCTTGTAGATAATCTGACCTTTTTCTCTTGCTGCTTTTGGCATTTTTTAATTTTATACCTTCTTTGTTCAGGTGAATTATTATGTGTCTATGAGTTGGTCTTCTTATTTGTCGTTTTGCCAGGGTTCTCTGAATCTCCTATGTTTGAATTTTCACATCACTGATAAGATGAGGGAAGTTTTCTTGAATAATTTTATGGAATGTTTGTTCCAGAGTGGTCTCTGTCTCTGTTTCTGCCTCAGGAAGTCCAAATACTCTTAGGTTTGTTCTCTTGTAGTAATCGCTCATCTTTTGAAGGTTTTGTTCTGTCTTTTTTAGCTTCTTTTCTATGTTTTTGACTGTTTGGTTTAGTTCTATATTTTGGTCTTCAAGTTCTGAGATTCTGTCTTCTACTTGGCAAATTCTGCTTTCCATGCTTATTAGTTTGTTACTTATTTCAATCATAATATTCTTTACTGCTGTAATCTCATTTATCAACTCCTTCCTATTTTTCTCTTGTCTCTCCTCCATTCTTTTTATTCTCTCTATTAATGTCTTTATGTCTGGGTTTGTAGTATGTGTCCAGTCATCCTGGGGGCTCTTCGTTGTTTGCATTTCGAAGTCGGTTTTATCATTATCTGATCACCCAGGGTCTGTGTGATACCTATATTCTTCTTTTGGTTTTTCTTAATTTGTGTAGATTTCCCTCCCAACTTTTTTTCTTTTTTCCTTTTCTTTTTAAAATCTATTGTTCAGGGGTGGTGTGGTTGCTTTTACTTCTATTTGCTCAATCTCCTATTCTTCCTTGTGTGAATCCTCTGGTTTTGTTCAATTCTGAAGCTTGACTGTAGGTTGGGGGTTATACCTTTTGCAGTTTTGAGATTTATTTGAGGTGGGAGCTGTGATTCAAAATCTATTTGCAGATCCCATTATCCACTGACAGATGAATGTACATGCTGGAACCTGCTTCCCACTGTCTTGTAATTTGTCCATGCAGTGGGAGTATAGGTTTTCTCCCTGAAAGTAAAATGAGGTAAGAAAAAGGAAAGAAATGGAACATGGTGGGGGGTGGGGGAAGGTAGAGAGAGAGAGAAGAGAAAGAGTAAGTAAGAGTAAGAGTAACAAATGAAAATAGACTTGAAGACAGATGAGAGTAAGAGAAAAAAACAGAAACAAAAACAATCAAACAAACAAACCAACAAAAAAATATCAGCAGCAACAACAAAAGCACTAGGACATACACTCATACAGACACTCAAGGTGACCACCTCCTTATGATTTACTATTCTCCCACACAAACATGAGGTCTTAGATTCCATGTTAGAGGCTAAGCAAAGCTGGGTGGAAGTGGGTGAGGCAATGTCACTCTCTGCCTGGTCACAGGGCTCCAGATGTTCGCTGGTTCTACTGCAGCTGGGTCTAGCTAGGGAGGCCAAGTTTGAGACACCCAGGTGCTGCATGTCAGTGTGTCACATGCAGCTTGGGCCTCTTTTTCTTTCTTTGTTCTTAGGTCCCAAGCTGGAGGCTGTGCAGAGCTGGGTGAAGCTCATGGGGCAATGCAGGTCTCTGCCTGGCCTCAGAGCTCCAGCTGTTTTCTGTTCCCTCTGTGGCCAGGGACGAGTCAGCAGAGGTGGAGTGTGAGACTGCTGGTCATTGCTGGTCAGCATAGTGCAGGGCAGCTGGTGATGGGGCAGTGAAACTGACAAGGGAGCCTGGGGCTTCACCGGGAGGGAGCCACAGGCCTCCCTGGGCTGTGGAGCTTTGGGCAGGGTGGGGCGCTGCAACCAGGGAGGGAGCCCAGAGCTCCACAGGGCAGAAGCCAAGGGCCTTAATGTGGGGCAGTGGCTTGGGGTGAGGCTGGATGCTTAAACCAGGGAGCAAGCCTGGATCTGTGTGGGGTGGGAGTCTAGTGCCTCCGTGGGTGGCAGCAGCCTGGGGTGGGGCACTGCAGCCAGGGATAGAGCCTGGAGTTCTGCGGGGTGGTTGCCGAGGGCCTTCATGGGCTGTGGTGGCCTGGGGCCTGACGGGGTGCTCCAGTCAGGGAGGATGCCCAGAGCTCCAAGAGACAGGAGCCGAGGGCCTCCATGGGCAGCTTGGGGAGGGAAGCTTCAATCAAAGAGGATGCCCGGAGCTCTGAGGGGTTGATACGGTGGACCTCTGCAGGCAGCGGCATCTTGGGACTAGGTGGGGCACTTCAGCCACAGAGGGAACTGGGAGATTCGAGCGGCCAGGTACCGAGGGCCTCTCTGGGTGGCAGCAGCTTGGGACCAAGCTGGGCAGTGTAGCCAGCAAGGGAGCCTGGATCTCCACGAGGCGGGAGCCGAGAGCCTCTGCAGGCGGTGCTGGCTTGACACTGGGTGGGGCGGTGAAGCCAGGGAGGGAGCCTGGAGCTCGATGTGGCCAGGAGCCCAGGGCTGCCTAGGGCAGAACAGCAGTGATGGCCGGGGCCTTAGCAGCCGAGCAGTGCATGGGACCAAGGACCTCCAGTCCTCGGACAGGTGCGGCTGGCAGGGGGGATGGGAAGCAAGTGTCTTCATGGAAACTCACTTTCACAGAGATTCTCACAGTCCCACCTGTGCCATCGCCATCTTGCTGGAAGTATGTCCCTTTCTTCTTCCGTGAGTTATTATTTGCACATTCTTATTTTGATAGAAGATAGTTACTAAAAATTGATTGTCTTTATATCTTAACCATGGTGACTGCCTGCAAAATTAATGAACTTTTTTTAAGAGCAATGATCTTAAGGTCATGCAAATTTCCTATGATCCTTAAGTCATGCAGGCTTTTTCAATGGCATCTAAAAGTTTAATTGGTTGAGCAGTTTTTATCAACAAAAGTCTCAACTCTTGCATACCTACCTTACTCATAAAAGCTTCCCGTTATTTTCAGAGACATGTTAGATTTGAGAGTTTGCCTCTCCCACCTTCACACTTTGGCCAAATTAAATAAACCTTATTCTGTTCCTAAGTACTGTTGTGTTAGTTTTTGGCTCCTTGCTCATTGAATACACAAACCTAACTTTTGGAATTTTGCATGTCCTTGCTGACTCAACATCACATGAAGTCTCAGTAACTACATGCAATAGATATAATGAAGGATGAGAGTGAAGTTAAGGATTAAAACATAAGGTATGTTGAAGGTCTATGTAAGAAAGAATTGAACACTCAGATCATTTCTTCCTGCCTGATAAACCAAAATAATTATTCATACTTCATTTCTTATGGAGTAGAATATTTGCTCTTTCTAGAAAAATCAGTGAATAACTTTTCAGGATTTTGAATACTGGGCAAGGGGAAAAGGTAGTGATAACATTTGAGGGCTAAAAAGGAGAATAAATAAACATTTTGGTACCAAACACTAAGATACAAGTTTATTGCCCTATCTAGATACTAGCATTCTGACATGTATAGTTTCAAAAAAATTAATGATAAAGAGAAAATTTTAAAAGAAAAGCATATACTTGTAGAAAAGGTTAGCATATTCAAAGTGGTATGGCCATAGACCAAAAAAAAAAAAAAAAAAAAAAATCAGAGGAAAGAAAGCACACCACAGATTTTTTTTTTAAAATTATATAGCAATATTGTACCACTTTTAAGAATCTTTTATGTAGAAAATAGTAGAATATTGCTTCAAAATTTTGAGTGAAATGTTTTTGAATCCAAATATTTAGCCATGACCAAAGAGTAAAGTAAGTAGTTCAATTACAACTTTTTTTTTTAATTTTTAACTTTGAAGATGTGGGGTGCAATTCAGGGTAAGGTATACAAATGTTCATTATGCAGGTTCCCTTGTTGATGAGGTGTGACCTCCTTCCCCTGGCAGTTTCCTACTATTGCCAATCCCTTTCTCATAGTATTATGATAATTTTTCAAGGTCCATTTATGAGTGAGAACATGTGGTACTCACTTCTTTGTTTCTATGATAAATCACTCAGTATTATAGTCTCTAAGTCCATACAAGTTGTTGCAAAGTTCATAATTTATGACAGTGTAATATTCCTTCTTTATGACTGCATAATATTCCATTGTGTACTACATGTTTGTTTAATCCAGTCCACTTATAGTGGGCAGTATGGTTGGTTCCATGTTTTTTTTTTTTTCTGTGAATAATGTTGCAATAAACATGCTTGTGCAGGTATCTTTTTCTTAGAGTGATTTGAGTTCCTCCGGGTATATTCCCAGTGGGGGTATTGAAGGGTCATATAGAAGGTTGATTTTTAGGTGTTTTAGGAATTGTCAAACTGTTTTCCACAGAGGTTGTACAAATTTACACTCCCACCAAGAGTGTAGAAGTGTGAAATCTCAATCTATAAGAATCTTAGAAAACACAGGAGACACCTTGATGGAAATTGGAACTAGCCACCAATTCTTGATCAAAACCCCATGTGTCCATGCCATAAGTGACAAGATAGACACGTGGGACCTTATCAAACTGAGAAGCATTTGCAAAGCCAAAGAATCCATCAAGAGAGCAGGAAACAACCTACAGAATGGGAAAAAATATTTGCCAACTGCATATCTGACAAAGGCCTAACAGCTAGAATCTACAAGGAACACAAACATGCTGAAAAGAAAAAAACAAACAGCTCCACTACAAAGTGGGCAAAAGATAGGAATAGACACTCCCCCAAAGAAGACATAGGAGCAACAAACATAAGCATGAAAAAATGCTCAGCCTCACTGTTCACTAAATAAATGCAAATTAAAACCACACTGAGATAACCTCTAACTCCATCCAGGATGGCCATCATCAATAACAAAAAACAACAGGTCCTGGAGAGGATGAGGGGAGAAGGGAACTACAAATTTTTAAATATGCAAAGGTACACTGTGCACACTTACTTTTGAATGACTTAATGATAACAGCATGGTCAAGAGTTTACAATACTCCTTAGTAAATACTTAGATATTGGAAAGTAAAGTTCACAATATTTATCAGCAAGAAACATATTTTACCAGGTTGAGAATAACCAATTTTATTGGTTAAGAAAAATCTTGCAAACTGGAGGAGTAAATTGGAAGTGAAGATAAGTCAATGAGTATAGATAATTTTGCCAAGTAACTTAAATGTAGAGAGAAAGAAAAAGACAAGACCAAAAAAAAAAAAAAAAATAGAGCTCTTTATGAAATTAATATTACCATGTCTTTTATTCTTTGCCTTTAATTGCTTCTTTAAGAAGAACTTTCTTTAATAAGAGAGATTTAATTATCTGTATATGTTGACAGAAGTAGATAGAAGACAAGCAGTAAAAAGCTTGGAGTCAGAAATTTAGGGATAGTATTGACATTGCAGTTAATAGAGATAAATTATGTCTATTTTTTTGTTGTTGTTGTTTTACTTCCTAGTACATGACTTCCATTTTCAAGGTCATTTCATAGTCCAAGAAGGCATATATATATATAGTGTTAACATTATTTTTAGCAGGAAAAAATTAGGAACAAAAGACAAAATGTAGACCTTTCTGAATCAGTCTTTTTTTACATACCATTCTCAGAAGATGCTCAAAAATCTTTCTCTTATGATTTATTGGCCAGAACCTAATCACATGACTATACTTAGCTCTAAACAAATCTAGAAAATTCAGCTTTTTTATTCTGAGTTGCAGAGCACCAATCTAAAATTTGGTGTTATGCCCATGGGCACCTTTTGTTCTTGGATGACTCTTCAAGATTGTCTTAATTTGAGAAAAAATGATTGACCTCTTGGATTCTTGCAACAGACAGACTCTAATTTGGGAGTGGTATGGCCTTGGCAACATCAAGTCATGATAATAAATAGAGCTATGAGCTCTGATATTTCCAGTCACTTGGCAAATGAAAGCAGCCTTGAAGAATAAATCTGGAAAAGAATCGAAGATATTCACTATATCTGGTAAATGTGATAAAAGCAAAAAGAGGTAACTGATGAGTATATTGATTAATGAGTCATTGGAGTGCTGGAGTATAAGGTTGCAACTATATAAAACAGGAAAAAAGTTTATAACAAGGAACTAGGAGTTTTATTAGTTAGATACAAAACAGTAAAATGTTTATATTTTTAGCTCAAAAATAATGCAAGGCAAAAAATCTGATAGGAATGTAGCACTCCTGCATTCTAGTACTTCATCTTGTGACTAGAGTTTGAATATTGTTTATTTCTAACTGACAAAATGAGAATAAGCAAATAGACAAGAAGCAGCAGAATATATAGCTTCTCACATTCTGTTGATGATAACTTGTATAGACACATGTAACTTGAATAAAATATGAGAATGCAGTGTAGCTAGTCATGCATGTTTCTTTTACTATTAGTGTAGAGAGATAAGAAATAGTAAATTCTGCTGGGCAGTTAGCAGTCTGTGTTAAGGTTTCAGTGACAACAAATAAATGAGTGAAGTGAGAGAAGGAGAAGTGGCAGCATAAATGTTCAAGTGTTACAATAAGAGGGATAAATATTTTATTTTAATATTTTACTGTGCAAAGAGTATTGGGTGATAATGAGGTATAATATATAGCCATGGGTGAAGGAGTATGATGTAGAATATGAATGAACTGGAGAGTCAAGAAAACTGAAACTGCAAAGTTAAAGTATTGGAAAAAATTACCATTTAAGATGACAAAAATATTAGATACACATAACATTTAAACGGTGCTTAATATGGACCCAATAATCTTTCAGGTGTTTTAAATTGATTAATTCAATTAATTATTTGTATAATTCTATAAGTTTGGTGCTATCATTATCCCAGTCTTACGGATGTGGAAGCAAAGAAAGAGAAAGGTTTGATAACTTGTTTAATCTCATAGATCTAGTAATTGGTGAATACAAATTTAAAATCTGGGAAGACTGGATTAAGAGGCTATTTCTATGATGGCAGTCTTTGCATAAAGGGGAAGTCAGTGGTCCAGGTGTCATTTATTAAAAAGCGAAAAAAAAAAGTGGCAAAAGGTATGAACCTAACAAAGGGAAAGGGAAGAAAAGATTGTGTGGCATGAGTACCAGAAAAGTTGTTTTTAAAAGTAATATTAGAATGTAAGACTATTATTGCAGATCAGAAAAGATGCCATCCCCATGACACCATAGCACTAAATCAAATTTCGTCTCTTACATTAAGAATAATGTGATTTTATCAACCAAAAATGTAAAGATGACTTTTGCTGTTTTTAACAATGTTGAAATATAAAGTATATTAATAACTATGACCACCATGCTGTGCAATAGATCTGCACAGTGTATTTTTCCTGCTTAATTAAAAATTTATATTATTTGGTCAACACATCTTCATTCTCTTCCTCATACCATCCCAGACTCGAAGTAGCCATGATTTAACTTTACTTCAATAAGTTCAATATTTTCAGTTTTCACATATAAGCAATATCATAAGATATTTGTCTTGCAGTAAATAAGTCTTCTACTTATTTATCTAGCCACTCGCCTACTTGGGACTGAGATAACTAAGCTGCCTAAGCTAATCATTATTTTAAAAAGGCCAATACTTTGCACGTATATTAGAGATTATAAAGCCTTTTGCAGAGTTTCCAGGATTAACAAGTGATGACTAATAAAATCTGTGATAAGTCATGAGAGATTTAAAAGAATAACATACATATAAATTGAGAAAAATGCACCATCATCCTCTTAACAAAGGATATTTCCTTCACATTACAGGTCAAAGCAGTCTTAATTTTTTATTGAAGAAGAACTAGTGACTAGTATCGGAACCTCATGTTTACCCTTCACATTTTATATTTTATATACACATGTAGTATACTGCAAGTGTTCACACTCCTGAGAGAAAAGTTAGTCCTTTTCAACAAATCTATATCATGACGATTACAGTAAAAATATTTGATGTGTAGTGCATAAAACTTGATAAGTTACAAGTTTTATAGAATGCTATCCTCTTTAAACTTATTTCCCTGTGTGTTACACATTCCAGAGCATCTTAGATACATAAATAGTACAACTTAATTGAATAATTATCATTAAAAATCATTAACCAATCCTGTCATCAGCAAGGCATCTCCACATTCAGTTCACATGATCATAGAACAAAGATACAAAAGCTAGAGTTTTCTGACTCCATATCGCTCTGTCATTGCTTCTACTCTGTTCTGAATTTTTATTTCTGTGATGTTTGCAAAATAATACTTTATACTATATAGCTATGAAAATTTTAAGTTCTTTACATGCGTTACCTAATTTATTTTTTCAAAAAATGTAATACTATATTGTGTTTAATTCAATATGTTCAGAATATTATTTCAAAATGTAATTATAAAAATAGTGAGGTATTTTGCAATTTTTTATTTCAATTTTTGTTTGACAAATATTTTTATAAAATTATAGGTTAAGATGAGGTGTTTTAATATATGAATGCATTTTGAAATGATTATATCAAGGTAAATACATATTCATTACCTCACATACCATTGTTTTGTGGTGAGAACATTAAAATCTATTTTTAGCAATGTTGAAATATAAAGTATATTAATAACTATGTCCACCATGCTGTGCAATAGATCTGCACAGTGTATTTTTCCTGCTTAATTAAAAATTTATATTATTTGGTCAACATATCTTCATTCTCTTCCTCATCCCATCCCAGACTCTAAGTAGCCATAATTTAACCTTACTTCAATAAGATCAATAGTTTCAGATTTCACATGTAAGCAATATCAAAAGGTACTTGTCTTGCAGTGTCTGGTTTACTTCACTTAACATAATATCCTCCATTTTCATTTATATAGTCACAGATGGCAGATTTTCTTTTCTTTTCTATGACTCAATAGCAATTTTATCTACCCACTTACTCTTTTATGAATGCATAGTTTATATATCTTGAATATTATAAATAATGTCACAAAGAAGATAAGAGTGGGCTGGGCTCGGTGGCTCAGCCTGTAAACCCAGCACTTTGGGAGGCCGAGGTGAGTGGATTGCCTGAGCCCGAGGGTTCGAGACACGCCTGGGCAAGTTGGTGAGACCTCATATCTACAATAAATCAAAAATTAGCCGGGTGTGGTAGCGCGTGCCTGTAGTTCCAGCTACTTAGAAGGCTGAGGCTGAAGGATTGCCGGAGCCCAGCGGGTTGAGGCTGCGGTGGCCGGGAGCGGCCACTGCACTCCAGTCTGGGTAACAGAGTGAGACTCCAACTCAAAAAAAAAAAAAAAAAAGATAAGAGTGGGGCTAACTGTTCAAAATATTGATTTCTTCCCCATTGAATATATACCCAGAGGTAGAACTGCTGGTTTATATGGTAATTCTATTTTTAATTTTCTGAGAAAACACTATCTTGTTCTCCATAATGTCTGTACTAATTTATATTTCTATTAAAAATGTGCAAAATTTCACTTACTCTCCATCTTTAGCAACACTTGTTATCATTCATCTTTTTAAATAATAGCCATAGCCATCCTAACAAGTGTGAGTTGATTTTTCATTGCGATTTTAATTTGCTTTTTTGATTGTCAATAATGTTGAGCATTTTTATAATCCTGCCCATTTTTAATTGAGTTATAACCAAGCTTTGCTTTATTGTGCTTTTCTTTATAGCACTTCAGAAGCATTCCAGTTTTTCTTTTTTTTCCTGCACAAATCTTTTGTGGCACAACATGTTGAGCAAGTCTGTTGGCATCACTTTTCCAACAGCATGCTCTCACTTTGTGTCTCTTTGTCAGATTTTAGTAATTCTCGCAATATTTTAAAATTTATTATTAGCATTATTATATCTGTTATGATAACCTGTGATCTTTGATGATACTATTATAATTGGTTTGTGGCATGATGAATCACATTCATTTAAGATGGCAAACTTAATGAATAAGTGTCTTCATAATGTGTACATCTGCATACTGATTGATTCACCAACTGGTAGTTGACTTGTTGTTCTCCCTCTCCTCAGGCTTCCCTATTTCCTAAGACACAACAATATTTAAATTTGGTCAATAAGTAGCCCTATGATGGTTTCTATGTGTTCAAGTGAAACAAAGAGTTGCATGTCTCTCACTTTAAGTCAAAAGCTAGTAACAATTAAGCTTACTGAGTAAGATATGTCGAAAGTCAAGATAGGTTTAAAGCTAGACCTCTTGTATCAGATAGTCAAATTATGAATATAAAAAAATGTGGATAAAATTAAAAGTACTACTTCAGGGAACACATGAATAAATAGAAAACAAAACTTTCTATTTGCTGATCTGGAGAAAGTTTTAAGTGGTGTGGATAAATAATCAAATGACTCCCAACACGGACTTATGGAACAACAAAACCTGAATGACAACACATTCATTTATAACATGACTTCCAGAAATATTTTAAGACCACTTTTAAGACCTATTGCTTAAAACATTTATTTTTATTTTAAAATACTACCAATTATTGACAACGCATCTTGTAAACCAACTGTTTTATGGACATGTACTTAAGAGATTATTGTGAGTTTTACAACTGATAACACAACATTCATTCTGTAGCTTATGAATCAAAGAAGAATTTTGACTTTAATGTCTTATTATTTAAGAAATACGTTTTATAATGCTATAACTACCATTGATAATGATTCCTTTGATGGATCTGGGCAACAGAAATTGAAAACATTCTGAAAAGGATTTGCCATTCTGGATCTCATTAAAACATTCATGATTCACAGTATGAGATCAAAATATCAATATTAACAGAAATTTGGAATAAGTTGATTTTAAACCATATTGATTATTTTAAGGAATTCAAGACAAGTAAAGGAAGTCACTTTAGATGTGGTGTAAATAGTAAAATAATTTGAATTAGAAATGGAACTTAAAGATGTGACCAAATTGGCACAATCTTATTATAAAACTTGAGGCCCAAACTTTACCTGTGCAATGAGCATTTGTGTATATAACCCTGAGTTATACTTTACCACTTTAGAATAATTTTTTTTGTAATTGACTAGGTGAGAGTTGATTTTTATGAGTGAACAAAGAAAGTAGTTTCTTGACATGGAATCTACTCCTGGTGATGATACTGTGAGCATTGTTGAAATGACAACAGAGGATTTAAAATATTAAAACAAACTTAATTGATAAAGCAGTGGTGTTGGAAACCCATATGATTTTATAGTACAAGGCATCAATCTTAACTATCTAAATTTTTAAAAATTAAGATAGAGAAATCCCAGAATGGAATTTAAACTGTTATTAAGAAAAATCTAATCACATTAAAAGTGTATGAGATAACCTCACTGAAGATATCAGATAAGTGCTGGCATAAGAAACTTTGGAAAACAGTGTTTTTGCTGTACAAATGTAAGACTGAAGACACAAGAAACTCTATCATAGACATTGAATTCTTGTTGGTAGAAATATTTCGTAAAAGATTATGAGTTGACAATTCTGAAACTGCTGTATTGTCCTAAGATTGAGAAATTGCAATCAGAAACAAGACTGTCTAGTGATGAGACAGCGAATTGCCTATTTAACATTTTAAGGATAGGTTTATTTTTCTGGTGTAATGGGTAAAGCTAAGATTGAAGGTGGGAATATGTTGTTTATTGGTTTGGAAGAACAAGAGAGTAGAAATTCAGGCTGCTCAATATAAAGTAGTCTATAGACACAGTGCTAATTATAATGCCACAAAATATATCTGCAAACATAATATTCAAATTATTCTTGTAAAGAACCCTTTTTTTTTTATTGTGATATTGAGGGGTACATTTAAGGGTTAGGTACACAAATATGTCTCATTCAGGCACCCTTGTTTGTAAGAAGTGTCCCCCAATCCCCAGACAGGTATTTATTGCCATTAATTGCTTCCCCTATCCC